>PVJS01032572.1:0-22685 GCA_004027185.1 Glis glis | reverse complement strand
AGACCCTCCGCAACTTCGTGAGACCTGGTTTCAAAATAAAGTATAAAAAATAGGGCCGGGGGGGTGGGTAGCGCAGAGGTAGAATGCCCCTGCGTTCAATCCCTGATACCGCAAAAAAAAAAAAAAAGATTCTCTGGGTTTGAGCATTGCGTGTGGAACCTTGAACCCTTGAGAAGAAAGGCATCAGTAGTTTTAATGAATAAGCCAGTCAGTTCCCTCTATTGCCTGTCTGTGCCTTTTGAATCCACAGGTCCATGATGTGTCAAAGCTGGAGAAAGCCTTGAACTCCTTCCAGACCCAAACCCCTAATTTTACAGATGAGCAAACATGCTGGCTAACACTACTGATTCTCCTTCTTCTTCAAATGAACTTTCCCTTTGCTTCATCATTTCTTTGTACCATTGCAGAGGCCAAGCCATCACCTAAACCAGCTTCCCTGTGACTCAAACACCTTTGTCTGCATTTACTCAGGAAGTAGAAGGGTTTTTGTTATCCAAGCAATTCCCCAAGTAATGTGGTGAGCACTGTGTGTCCCATCTCAATGTTATTAATAAAAGAGCTCTAACATTATTTTTATTTAATTCTTGGCATTGTTCTTCTTTGACAGATATTAATCTGTCTGTATAAAATAAAGAATGTACTCCCTCTTTCTCTTCAGGAATAGAAATATGAAGAAATGCCCCATATGAGCCCGTGACTTCTTAGTTTCTCTCACCACAAACTAGAACTTTAGTCATAAAAGACTCATTTTCCCCCATCACTCTGCTCTCCAAATTCTCATTGACCTTCTCATATGACAATCATGGAACCAGACTCCTTCTAAACATTAAAGAAACTCATAGCAGGGACATTTGGCCAAGATATGTCTTTGGTTCATATTTTGCAAGACTGAATGTTGAGCCCCACTTCCTCATCTAGGATCTCCATCCCTTTGAAATAAAATATACTTCATCAAGTGTTTAATCAGTCTAAAAACATTTTTCTTTTTCATTATAGTATCTACTTAGTCACTGAAATATCATCCATCTCTATGAGAATGTTAGATGCCACCATCTCTGGAAAACCTTTCCTGGTTCCCCTCAACACCCACTCCCACTCCACACTCACAGGATAAAGCTCTCTTCCTTTGCATTTACATAACACCTTCTATTTCTATCTTCCCGAACACTTAGTGTGCTCTTCTACTCTACTTTGTTCTCTTTCGGATTATGACGGTAGAGACTAGACCATAGCACTTAGTGAAATGTGGAAGATTCAACATAAATATTGGTTAAATGAATGCATGGGAAACTCTTGGCATGGTGTAGTTAACCAAGGTACACAAATTAACACAGATTCCCAAGCCCCAGGTGTGAAAAAGGACAAAAAGAAAAACAGAAAGATTATTTCAATTGAAAGGAATGATAAAATAGTGATCAGATTGGTGGAACTGACAGTGAATTTTTTGGCAACTGATGAGCATTGAGCTCACACGTATACCTGGAAGACTAATATTTGTTTATTCAACAAGTATTCATTAAATGCTTACTGCTTGATAGGGACTGTAAATAGGAAGATGGATGTGGACAAATTTGCTGATGGTTAAAAACCAAGAGTGACCTTTAAGTTCCTTTATCAATTGGCCTGTGATCTCACTTTTCAATGGATTTTTTCCCATGGTGTTCCCAAGGGATTATATACTAAGGAATTTCTTTTTTTTTTTTTTTTGGTACTGGGGACTGAACCCAGAGGCATTCTACCTCTGAGCTATACCCCCAGTCCTTTTTATTTTTTATTTTGAAACAGAGTCTCACTAGGTTGCAGAAAGTCTCACTAAGTTGCTGATGCTGGTCCCACAAACCTGTGATCCTCCTGTCTCAGCCTCCCAAGTACTGCAGTTACAAGGATGTGATTATCATCACACCTGGCTCTAAAGAACTTCTTGCTCTACAAGAACACTTAGTAATAACAGGTTACTAAGACTAATCTGAGGCTTACTGTGTGCCAGTCTCCATGCTAAGCACTTTATGGGGATTATCATGTTGAATCCTCATAACAACCCATTATAAAAATGAGGAGCTAAAGCTACTGAGAGGTAAATTCCTTGTGCCCAAAGCTATAGAACTGCAGAACTGAGCTCCAAGCCCAGGCAGTTAATCATGCTATTCTATTCCTGCATGTGGATTCCATATAGCTCTCCACTCACCTCCCCTTTTTATAGGAGACAGTCATGCTCCATACCACTTTCATGAAGCCTGGCTCAGAGTCCAGATCCAGCCCTTATGTCTTCTGCTGACACCTCATGTACCATTCCTTGTACTCAGATATTCCAATGTCTCCTGCAGTCCCACCATTGGATGTCCAGAGATGCTTTGCACAGTGTTAAAAACCTGCTCTGCAGCTGAAAAGGTTCACAAACAACAATTTAGGATCCTGGCAGAAAGAAGAACAAGACAGTTCTGTGAGGCATGCCCAGGTGAGAGACTGGGCACCTTGGGCCCACTTGGCAGCCCATGCGATGGCAGTGTCCTTCAAGGCCTCGAGGGAATGGAATTAGGCCTCACTCTACAGAAGCGAAGCCCCAGCGGAGGGCTGGCTGCTTCACTGGACTTGGCAGCCTCCCTTTCGACCGCAGACCATTGACTCTGGCAGGCTTCAGATGAAACCTTCTCCAGTTTACCTCATCAAAGGGAAGCCTGCTACTGTGCAGAGAGGCTTTGAGGCTTGAAGAGGAGAAAGAATATAAAGTGAGGAGCTGAAGGGTCTCAAAGGACATCTCTCCCAACAAAAAGCAAAAGAACACAAGTATAAAAGACCCATGATTTCTCTAACAGTACGTAAAAAAATACAGGTTGCTAGTTTGTCACATCGTAAATGTTTTCCCCACTGACTCTGAAGCCATCATGAGCTGAACCAAATCTGAATTAAAAGAGGCTTCAAAGGAAGCTTAACAGTTGGTCACAAGGGGTAAATTTCCCTGTACTGCAAAAGGGAAGGCTCCCCGGAGGGTGCTAAGTGGTAGAGTCCCCTTCAGTAGCTTCATACATAGGAAATCATAACTCTTCACAGGCCGAAGCTGGATGCCACTGCCACCTTCACCAACTTGCTCAAAGTCGCAGTAAAACAAGAATGCAAACCCACAGCTGTCATCTCTGATGACGGATTTACTGACTTCCGATGGCCGCTTCTCTTTTTAATACTCTCCTCCCCCAGCCGGCACGCCAATGACAGAGACACACACCACTGAGGTTCAGAAAAACGCTTCTCACGGCTGCCGAGCTTCTGAATAAAGAGTCACCTTCTCAGAGAGCAGGACACCTTTGAACAAGTGTATGTTTACAGAGGAGGTGAGGGGAGACAGCTTGGGCACCCCCCCACCAGTTGTTTGCTCATGGCCGGGTGCCTGTTGGCCCTGCAGCACTTCCAGGAGGATGAGCCTAGCCCCTAAAGGGAAGAGGGATGCTCACACTGTTCCTACTAACTGGGGCTTTTGATTTCCCACTAGACAAATTGTATGTACGTATTTAGTAAACATTCCAGTAGTGGTAAGTGCCAGGCCGTATTGCAAACTTCTTACAACTATAAATTCTTTTCATCATAGTCACAATCCCATTAAACCAACAAAGTTGGTCACTACATTGACCTTGTCCCAAATCACTCAGATGACAAGTGGAAGAGCCAGGACCAACCTAGGCTCAGGCCTCAGGGGCCTGACTCTTCACCACCTGCCATGCCACCTCCCTGTTAGTTCTCTTGTCTCCAAGAAAGTAAAATCCATGCCCCCTGCTACATAAGAGCATTCTCTAGGTATGATGTGCTCTGCAAGGCTCCTAAGTCACTGCTTTAAGGTACAATCGCACAAGCTGGCTGGAGATGATGGGGGAAAGGAGGACAAACAGGAGGCAGAGGACCGCGGCGGCGACACTCCTGCTGGCAGAGAACTGGGTGGCTTTGTTTTTCTCTCCTATTTTTCCAGTTGCCTTCAGGAAACCAGGGAGCTTCTGATTCATCTGCTGCCTCTGGTGGGACCTGTTACATCCTTCGTTTGCAGGCGCCCCTGGCTCTTTTATGTCCCCACTGGCTGTTGCTCAGTCTCCCTCCTTCTCAAATGTCTCTGGAAGCTGTTTTATTATGTAGAGCTGGGCAAAAGACAGACGGCTGTGTGTGAAGCGGCGATGAAGCTGGCACTGGGTCTGCGGTGTCTGTGGTGGTTTATTACTGCTGCCAGCAGAAGAGAAATCTGATCCTGGCAGATGCAGCCTGCTGTGAATCAATATTTTACAGGTAGTATACTTTGAAGAGATGACATCAAGACAGAATCAAAAGAGAGGAGGGAGAGAGAGGGAGAGAAAGAAAAGGCGCAAGTGTGAGCAGAGAATTTATCCTGACATCCTTTGACAGTCCTTCCCACGAGTGAGGGGAACAAGCCCCGGCAAGGGGAGCTGACACTGACGTTGCGGAGGATGGACTCCTTGACAAAAGCCATTACTCCCCATTGCTTTCACCACACACACGCTGTCACAAAAGGGGAGATGCAGCTGTGATACCTCCGGGACCAAAGAAAGCCTGTTCTGAGATGCGGGCTGAGAAAACATCCGCAGACACACAGGAAACAGGCCTCTCTTCCCCGGCTCGCCAATGGGGAACTGAGAAGGCACTAAATGGAGAGACGAGCCCACCCTTCCTGCCTTTCTTGGTCCATGCTTTCCAGATGTCCTTGGGGGAACTCCAGAAAGCATTCCACCTGGGGGACAAAAATACAAGGTGGGTGAGAGGAGTTTGCCAGGGCTTTTAGGATTCAGTGGGCTGAGCCCTGTGTCTTGCCTCCAGTGTACCTGCAGGCACCACCCCCCTGATGTCACCAGACGAGGTTGAGAGGACTACAGTTCTGCTGGGGGACACAAAGAAGCTGGATTCAATGTGGCATAGAAGAGTGAAGGGTGGTTCTCAAGGGGTGAGGATTAATTAAACACCAATCAAGCTCCTCCTCTGAATGAGACACTTTCCCAACACTGAAAAGACAGTGGGGCTGTGAGGCAGATACAGAAAGGAATCATCCACAATCCCTGCCTTGAAGGGGGAATTGAGACATACACACGTCCTGCTCTAATGGGAGGTGTACTGACGAGTGGCCAGGAAGTGAATCAATGATGCAGTAGCAGAGTTCAAAAGAGACAGAGGTCTCTGAATTCCTAGAATTGTAACCTTTTCAGATCTGAAAGAAGCCTTGGCTTACGGGATGAGGAAAGCTGGTTCTGGGTTTGACAGTGGGATCTGAACACACCTGGCATTTTTTTCCAGGACTGCAAAGATGGATTGGACCTGGGTTTGGCACAGTGGACTGGATTTCAACAGGAAAATGAGCAAGGAGGCATCGCAGGCAGAGGGAATGATTTAAGTCAACATTTCTCCAATTGAGTTCCAGAGAACACAGGGCATGTGAGAGATTCTGTGAAATAGCCTATTTGAAAAATAAGCTTTGGAATTCTTGCTTTGAATGGAGATAAAAATAAACACGGGTTTAAAGTTTTTAGTGAGAGTATACCATAGGGAAAACAGAGGTGAACAATAGTGAATGCTTACCTCAGTTGGAGCAGCTGCCTATCTAAAATCCATTCATTTCACATTCCTGCTTAAACCCTCTTACAGTTTCCCACTGCCCTTAGAGTGAAGTCCCATCTTCCTGAGACAGTTGCTTTGTGCCATCATTCTGAGTTTGTTCGTTTGCTCTGTAATTCGGCCACTTACTTGCTTATCTTCTGGGCAAGAAAAGCATGACTCACATTATTTCTAATGTCATAAACTTTCTAATTCCTAAACCTTCTGTAGGGATCAGCTTCATCAGAACTCAACATCGGGTTAAACCCCTTTCTATGTGCCCCAGGGACCCTTGAGTTTTCCTCCATAGTCTCTCATGCAGTTAAAGCTGCATCTTCAAGATCTAGCACAGCGACCCCGAGCAGAGAGCACAAGAACATAGGGTAGAAGGAAGGCTTAAGTGTCCACTCAAGCCAGATCACTGTAGCCTTGAATATCCAGGAAGGAGCTAACCATTGTTAGTCATCAATGAGTAGACATTGAGGGTTCAGGGGAGGAAAGACAGGCTTGAAGCTGTTTCTTAAGATGACTTGGCAGTAGTGTATGAGGTGATTTGGAGCAAGCAGAGGTTGGTGATAAGAAGACACACTAGGAGAACATTGCAAGAGCCTGGCTAGAGAGCATGAGTCTGATCTAGCCGATTGCTAAGGAATATGAATGCATGTGAGAGGCTGGAGGGTAGAGAATCTGTGGAAATAGACTAAGGATTTCCCAGGAGATGGGACATAGAAGAAAGGAAGCAAAGGCGACTCCAGGTTTTGAGCCTAGATAATTGGAAGAATGGAGATCCCTCTCCTAGAATGGCAGTCAGCAGGAGTTTCTGGGGATGGCCTGGGAGAAGAGGAGAAAAGGGACTCATCTTGGATATGTTGACTTTAACTTTTACGTGCAGGGAGACATCCAGATGTATTCAGCCCTTTCATAAACTGCTCCCCCCTCATACTCCACATCTCACCACTGTCTGCTCTTCATCACCTCTCGACACAGCCCTCTGCCCTCCTCTCCACCTCTTGCGCAGGCTCTATTACTGTCATCTGAATTACACATGTGCAGTTCCTCTCTCTGCAGACTTTTCCTTTAGATTACACTCTCACCTTCCTATGCTAACAGACAAATTACTCTTCTAAATTAGCTCATTTTCAGCCATTCTATTCCCTAGAGAATGTGAATTAGAAGGTGGGAGGGAGATGGAGAAAAATCTAAAAGAACCAATAATCTCAGAGAATGTTTTAAGAAGGAGGTGGTCAACAGTTAAACATCGTGAAACACTGGGAAGATAAGAAGCAGAATAGAGCCACAATTACATAGATATGCTGGTGAGTTTCGAGGAATCAATGGCTGTAGATTTCCCTGCTGACTTGAGGTTGAGAAGTATGAGGCAGTGGGGTAGAAGACCTAGCCAGGGCTTCCACACCCATCTGTGAGGAAGAGTCAGGGTCCCTACCCCCCGCCATTCAAATGCAGACTAACATTCTATAACACACCACAGAGACAAATGACGAAAAATGAGCCCATGATTAGGTGCCACGGCAATATCAAATTGCTATCAATGTTTTTAAACACTTCCTCTAAATTTTTTAACTTATCTTATTAGGGACCCATACCAAACAGCTCATGGAGTGGCATCTGTCGTGGGCCACATTGTGAGTAGTGATGGTCTAAATCTGTCCTGTCCTGCCCAGTGCAGTAGCCACGGCCACTTGTGCCTGTTGAACATGTGAAATGTGGCTAATCTGGACGGAAATATGCTCCAGAGTCCAAAGAGTATAGGGGAGAAATGCAAATATCTCATTAATACTTTTCATGTCAGTTACTTTTGAGGTGATAATATTTTGTATATATTGTATTAAATGAAATAAACTTAAAATTAATTTCACTTAAGTTTTTTTGGGGGGGTGTGTGTATATGTGTTATACTGGGGATTAAACCTAGGGGCATTCTACCTCAGAGCTACACCCCCAGACCTTTTTTATTTTTTCTTTTAAAACAGGGTCTTGCTAGGTTGCTGAGAGTCTTGTTACATTACTGAGTTTGGCCTTGAACCTGCAATCCTCCTGTCTCAGCCTCCCAAGTACTAGCATTACAGGTGTGCACCACCACACCTAGCTAATTTCACTTGTTTGTACCAGAAATTTTCACATCATATAGGGAGGGCTCACATTACATCTCCATTGGACAGCACTGGTCTAGGTGGCAAGACACTTCTAGGGTTGTGTCCTTAAACTTTTATCCCTGGGATTCACACTGGGTAATTTGTTATTGTCCCATAGAATAAAACTATCACCCCATCCCTGTTTTATTTATCAGTTTCCTAAGAATATTCACTTCCAGACTGAGTTACATTGAACTGAGTATACAGCCAGGAGTTTGAGGGGACAGCTCTAAAAATAGGGGAGAAGGCTCATTTTTATCTCAGACATAAAGAACAACAATGGTAAAGAGTAGGAAACTTCAGTGGGCTGGGCGGGGAGGAGAAGATGGGTCATTGGAGGATTAGGTGAGCTTCCCTGTAAATGTCAACAACATAGCTTGTTGACATGGCTTACTAAAACCCTCCTGGGGGATTGTGGGATAAGATACTTTGTTCATCTAAATCATCTCACTAAATATTCTCCTCACGGCATGCCTCAGTCAGTTTCCCATATTAAAGAAAATAAATTGTTGTCAGAAAAGATGTACCATCAGGTCCTTTTTAGGATTAATTTGCATTTTAAGAACATCATCCTAATTGAAAGAATCTCTTATAGACAGATTCATTGGGATTCTGGATCTGAAGAGCATTGTGGGGAGGGAGGCGCTGAGGTTTGAGCTCAGGGTCTCACACATGTGAAACAAATTCTCTACACTGAGCTACACCCTCAGCCCTGATGAACAGCTTTGAATTGATAATGTTTGGCTTAAATATGGGTTGGTTTGGGAGGACAGGATAAAATGTTAAATTTATCAAAAGACATTAGACTCTTTAACCAAATAAGCAAACATTCAGACAAGGCTTTTTAAAAGGTCTTCTAAAAAGAATTAGTCTTGCCAATTGAGAAAATTCAGGGTTATATCTTATTCCTTCCAATAATGTCAATACCAATAATGTCAACAGCAATGGTTCACCTTGTTCTTCCTATTCCCCCAGGACAGTCCATTTCTATCAGCGTGTACAACAGGTCCTCATTGTGCCAAATTATTAGTTGTCCAGAGAATAACTCCCTCCACCATCACTGTCACTAGCGGGCAGTCTGGCCAGAGATCATCAGGCACAACATCTTCTTCCCACCTCCACCTCGCCCCTTTCAGAGAGCTTCCCTCATGCAAAGGGGTGAGTATGGAGCAAGGGACACAAACATTGAAGACATCTCTGTCCCTTTCCTAATTAGCTGGAGCCTCGGGGCTATACTGAAGTTATAAGCTTTGGCTTAGCTCCACAAGCTTGGCGTAAACACAAGTAAAAGTCTGTTGGGAAGATCATTTTGTGACTTTATCTTTAGATGCATAAGATAGATGGAATTAATGTATCTGACTATGATATAAGGGACACGAAAAAGTGAATGTTATTCATCATTATATGGCAAAACCTAGGAAACATAATTGTGTGATATCAAATACTGAAAACCTAGGCTGACCACCTATTCCAATTCATTGTTTTCCTGCCACAATTGTATGTGTGTGTGCATGCACACATGCACACGCACACGCACACGCACATTAGCAGGGGAGGGGAAAGGTACTGGGGATTAAACCCAGGAGTTTTCTACCTCTAAGCTACACCCCCAGTCCTTTTTATTTTTTTATCTTAAAATAGGGTCTTGCTAGGTTGCTGAGAGTATCACTAAATTGCTGAGGCTGGTCTTGAACCTGCAATCCTCCTGTCTCAGCCTCCTAAGTACTGGGATTATAGGTGTGTGCCATCACACTCAGCAGTGCTACAATTATTAAAAGAGCTCCCTTCACTCTCAAAAGTGTCCCTATTTGGACAATAAAGTATCGTTTATTGTCTAGCCGGGTGTTTATTGACACCAGCCAGGTGTTGTGGCCCATGGCTGTAATCCCAGTACTTGCAATGCTGAAACAGGAGAATTGCAGGTTTGAGGCCAGCCTCAGCAACTTAGTGAAACCCTCGGCAACTTAGTAAGACCCTGTTTCAAAGTAAAATAGAGGGTATAGCTCAGAGGTATGCCCCTGGGTTCAATCCACAGTACCACAGAATAAATAAATAATAAATAAATAATAAAAAACAAGGCCACCCTACTAAACCTGCAAAATATGGTGAGCAAAGCAACCGGGCGCACAACCTACTTGGTCCTGTGCCTCACTCCTATCAATCTCACTGGTAAGAGATGTGTATGCAACCAAATGCTGCACAGCCATGATTATGATTTCCATTGGGAAGTGACCATTGATCAGGAAATGGACCTCTTTTTATTGGAGAAGTGTGGGGCTAGCCAGAGGTTAATGGGGACAAAAGCAGGCTGGCCTAGAATTCTTGATAGATTAATACTAATTTGTATGGTGGAGGTTAAGTGCTGCGTCGGCTGCCAAAGGAAATGCAAGTGTCTCCGAATGACTCCGGATAAACAGGAAGGTCAGAACAAGAACGGGGACAAGCGATGCTCACTCCAGCTCACATTCCCAGGGTGGAACAGCCATCCTCTGGGCCCCAGCTCCTCAGTGTTTGACAACTCACCTAGTGCAATACCCTGAGAAGACATGAAACACATGCTGTTACATGTACGATCGTCCTTACCATGACCCGTGAGCCGGATGAGAGTAGAAATACCTAACAGGAGGCACTGACCAGCCAAATGGATGTTCACTGTAAACACCCGGTGCATATGATCCGGCTATACCACTCCTGGGTATCTTTCCAAAGGGACTGAAATCAGAAAATTATAGTAATATATGCATATCCATGTTTATAGCAGCACAATTCACAATGGACAAATTATGGAACCAACCTAGGTGTCCATCAAGAGATGAATGGATTGCAAAATTATGGGATATACACACAATGGAACTTTACTCAGCAATCAAGAAAAACAAAATAATGCCATTTGCAGGAAAATGGATGAACCTGGAGAACATAATGCTAAGTGAGATTAGCCAGTCACACAAAGTGAAGGGTCCTACGCTTTCTCTCATATGCGGAAGCTAGGGAGAAACCAGGATACCAGAGAGACTTCAGATAATGGAGGAGAAACTCCAGTGGAGCCAGGGAGGTGGTCTAGGGGAAGAGGGGAGGGAGAAGATCAACGAAGGAATCACTTCCATTGACAGTATGTACATATGTGAGAATACCAATGTCAATCTCAATACCCCGTATGGGGAAGGAGGGAGTGGGGAGGGAGCCAGGGGGAAGCCCACCAAGTGCTGTGTGCGTGTATGTCACTATCACTATGAACTACATCATGATGTGAGACTAATGCACCAATAAAAGTATAAAAAAAAACCACCCGGTGCAAGTATACCAGTGCATTTGCCAGCAAAGCCCAAGCCTGCCCCGTGGCTCACCCACCCCACCACTCACTTCATGCCAGCTGCTCTGGCCCTTTTCCAATCCCTCAAGTAGCACTTGCCCCATCTCTGAGAAGTTTCCTGCTACTACAACCTATGTGGTCTTTCTCCAGGTCCTGGAGCAGCTGAGCCCTTTGACCCCTTTCCTTTCCTTAGGTATCAGCTCAAAAGCCAACACTTATGAGTGGTCTTCCCAAACAAGCCTATGTAAAGAACCAGCTTCCTGGGATAGGATGCTCTCTGTCAAGTCCCCATATATTTCCCTTGTTACATTTCATAATGTGAACTTCTCTTGTTTATTTCCTTGGTCTCTCTCTCTCTCTCTCTCTCTCTCTCTCTCTCTCTTTCTCATGCTTCATGAGCACAGATTCTTGTTCTTATTGGCCATTGTATCACTAGAGCCTGGAACAGTGCCTGACACTGTATTTTTTAAGTGAAGAAATGAGTGAAAGGCATCTACAAAGGAATGGGAACAAAATCCTCAGTGGAGGAGAGTTGCCCCATTGTTGACCTTATTAACATCACCCTAATGGAGACAAAAAGACCTAAGCAAATAAGAAACAGCTG
This sequence comes from Glis glis, assembly GCA_004027185.1. Taxonomy (NCBI): domain Eukaryota; kingdom Metazoa; phylum Chordata; class Mammalia; order Rodentia; family Gliridae; genus Glis; species Glis glis. The sequence continues at coordinate 11,039 of PVJS01032572.1, read as the reverse complement.
AAGCCGGGCATGGTGGCGCACACTTGTAATACCAGTACTTGGGAGGCGGAGACCGGAGGATCCAGGTTCACAGCCAGCCTCAGCTACTTAGTGAGGCCTCTGCAACTTCATGAGACCCGGTTTCAAAATAAAGTATAAAAAATAGGGTTGGGGATGTAGCTCGGAGGTAGAACGCCCCTGGGTTCAATCCCTGGTAACGCAAAAAAAAAAAAATAGGGCCGGGGTGTAGCTTGGAGGTAAAACGCCCCTGGGTTCAATCCCCGGTACCACAAAAAATAAATAAATAAATAAATAAATAATAAGAAACAGCTGAAAGACCTCCTTGCTGGGAGGACCAGTGCCAGGAAATGAAAGAGTGGTCAACTTCTTCCCAAGATACACTGACCATGGATTAGAAACTGCACAAGATCCACATAGACTTGCCCACAGGCCCCAGCTCTTTAAAGCTCCATTCCTATAAGCAAAGTAAGATGTTGGGAAGGAAGAGGCTGAGTCAACTGCCAAGCAATTCACAGAAAAGGACTCAGTGAGGAAAGGGGCGGGGCGGGGAGAGGGTTTTGAAGGGTGGGCAGTGTCCTGAGTCCATCAGTTCTGTGATCTGCTCTGAACACATGTGTTACTCTACTCGTCCTCCACTCCACATGGACAGACATTGTCTGAATCTGAGGAAGTTACTTAATCCCTTTGAATTTTAGCTTTCTCATCTGGAAAATGATAACAGGGAGCTACCTCCCCAGACGCTGTGAAGAGTGAGCACTGTGCAGATGCAGAGGGCCCAAAATACTAACAAGCACAGGAGTTTGGGTGGCTTCAGGTAGTGCAAACAACGATGCAGAAAACTTCCAAAGGGCAAACACTGTTATCCATCAAACCACCCAGACTCCTTCTCTGTCTCAAAGGAGATGATGAGAAAAAGCCATTGGCCTTTCCCCTTGAGATGCAGAAACATTTAGATTTTTAAATGTTAAGATTTACCTGAACTTCATCATGATGTATGATTAAAATGCACCAATAAAAATGAAACTAAATAAATAAATAAAATGTTCCCAGTGAAAGTGCTGCGAGTTTCACTTCTCTATGTTTTTATTTTTAATGTTCTTTATTCATCTATTTATATGGAAACTTTATGACTAAATTATGTTTTTGAAGGTCTACTTTTTGATTAATATGGCATTGTGACTAATTCAAATATTGAATGAGCAACTGAAATAATTATGTAGTTGCTATACCTATTGTGTGACCACATGATCTATCATGTATCATGATTAATCCTCCTCGATGAAATTAATGTATAAGATTACATAAAACCAGTGAAAAAAGTTTAAGATTTACCTCACAATGAGAGATAATTTAATCACACATCAATACAAAAGTATTCTATCTTTTGTCAAGGATTTACAGAAGAAAAATAAAGTGATAATACTATTGTCAGCAAGGCTGGGCAACAGATGTAGGGTTAATGTCAATTGATCACCCAGCCTATGTTCTCAGAATGAATCATCAGAGAGCTGTGGTTTGGGAGGTAAAGAAATCAGGAGTTTTCAACTCTCCAGTTTACTTAAAAACCAATAATTGCCTCTCAAGGATACTGTCTGAAATATTCCCTCAAGTTCCACCTTTACTTTCATCACCATAATAATGTCAAGGCCACAGTAGTGAATGTGCCAAGAGTCAGAGCCACACGTGATGATAATTATTATAAACTTCACATGAAATCTACAATGTGATTGTGGTCAGGTATAAAAAGGATTCTTTGATTTGGCCATAGAATTATGTATGAACTGAATTATTTCTAATATTAGTGACCCCAGTGACCTTTCCAAAACACTTAAAGTTTAGTTCTTAAATTTGAGTAATGGGAAATGAAATCTTCACCCTAGTTTTTAACATATTCTTAATCTACCTATCTGTACCTAGAGAATTCCTGATGTGGGCTTATTTTTAATCTATGCTTCCAGATGTGCTTTTTATGAACTAACATGTGGTAGAGTAAGTTATAGTTCAAAAATCAGTCGACACAGTGGGACATCCCTGTAATCCCAGTACTTGGGAGGCTGAGACAGGAGGATCGAAGTTTCAAGGACAGCCTCAGCAATTTAGCAAGGCCCTCAGAAACTTAGTAAGACCCTGTTTGAAAATTAAGAATAAAATAGGGCTGGGGGTGTAGAATGTCACTGGGTTCGATCCCTGGCACCACAAAAAAATTTTAAAATTAAAGTTCAAAAATCTAAACCTGGGACCTTATTGTCTGAGATTGAGTCCTAGATATATAATATAATCTCCATGTGACAATGTAATAAACTTGTGAGTGACAAATATTTGAAAAATATTCTGGTGTAAACATACACCAGTAACAATGTGGCTATTGTCTGGGTGCTCTGCGGGGGGGGGGGGGCGTTGTGAGTGAATTCAGTATTGTGTGCATGTGCATAGTGTGCCCCCTGGGTGAGCACCCCCGGCCATCTCGGGGGTGCCTGCAAGCTTGCTGCTACAAGTTCCTCCATGCTGGGAGCCCTGATCTGAACCACTAATGTTTTCCCTCTTAGCGCTTAACCTTATTTATGCCTACAGTAGCAAGGCTTTGTGTTTGAGTCTTTAGTCTTAAGTTTGCCTGTAGGTAAACTGAACACTTGACTAATCCCTTGTCCTTACACTAGTTTTTGTCTTCACTGGTCAGCCCGATAGCTGATGGCTGGGCCTGCAAATGCTTCAACACGCTTATCTTGCAGGGTGTGTAACAAATGCCTTTCCTGAGTCTATGGGATAAGGACTTTTCCCCTTTAGGCTTCTAAAAAATCTTTTCATTTGCATTCCTTCTGTACAATACAGAACACCTGTTAATAAGGACAATTCTTAAAAACTCTCTATCTGTGCTCATTGAGATCAACGAGGAAAAAGCAAGCTGAACACAGGAACCCACCACAGAGTTAACACCACTTAACCAAACCCTGCAGTATCCGATATTCATTCTAACCATCTTCATGTTTCAACATCATTATATAATTTATGTCAAATAAGTTAACCAGGCACTACCTTTATTTCCTAGTTCCTGATATTTTATTTAGAATTTTAAAACTGGCTAACATGCTTAAAGGTTTTAACTTTGTAATAAATGGTAACTTGTCTATTTTGGGGGCTATTTTATTGTTTTAAACTGTTAGTAATGTCTATTTTTCCACTAGTAAAAATAAAAATATATACCCACAAAGGAAATCTAGAAAAGATAGAAAAACATAAAAGTAAACAAAAAACATCACCCAGGATCCCACTAACCTTAGTTGTATGGCATTGCATTTTGGTACATTTTCTTCCCTTTTTTTTTTCCTCTTCCCATTTATTTGAACGTAGACAAACTGTCACAGAGACCCAAATGAAAAGCCTACTGCATTACAACATTTTGCTAATGAAGAAAGCCAACAAGAGCAAACCTCACGTGCCCTGCCTCTGGGCCACAAAAAGGTGCCACTTCTTTTAATAATCATATTTTGAACACCAACTGTGTGCTGAGATGCTGAGAGCACAGAGATAAAGAACCTGGTTCCTGTTGAGTCAACTGGAGGAGGCAGAGAGCTAAACAGACAGTGTGGTATGAAGAGCCCATGACAGAAGGAAGCCCAGGGGAGGGGTCAGGGAAATCTCTCTGGAGGAGAGGGCGCTGGGCTTGAGTCACCAAGGACTGGGGGAAGCTAAGTAGGCAGTGAAGAATGTACATGTCACAGCAAGAGCAAAACCTCAAAGCATTAGACAGATTGGCAGATTCAGAAACCATCAATCATTGCATGCAGTTGTGGCAACTAAAGGGAATTTTTAGCTGGAGATAGTCAACTCAGTAGCTTCCCCTGAGGTCTGGAGAAATCAGATTTTTCTCATCTGGAACACCCTGCATCAAAAGTCAAGGTGCTGGTATCAATATTGACCTTGTGGATCCAAAACTGTGACCTATGGATTTTCCTTATGTCTTCAACTTGGACCAATGGCTTTTAAGGGTGGCCAATATCTAGTTTAACTGAAGACATTTACTAAATGCCAGCTTAGAAAGAAAGCAATCTTGATCAAGTTTCTTTTCTTTTTTTCCCCTCTCTTTTACTGAAATCTACCAGTGTAAGCATCTACAGAAGTAATGCCTACCCAGTAAAAAAGCACAGGTTCCTAAATTACCCACTTTAATAAAAAATCATGTACAGTCAAGACAAGAGTGTACATAGCCTCTAACATATGTGTGGGTTTCTTTCCTTATTTATATCTATTCGATTCATATCTCCAATAGCCTTCTGATCAGATATCATGCCTAATCTAATACTGCTAATAAAAGCTGTAATAGATGACTAACAGGACATGTTAGACCAGGGAAGCCAAATAGGCTCCATTTCACCTCCCTGATCCTACTAATAGGTAGTGATCATCTACCAATAAATAGTCAGCAAACCTTTTCACAAAGGGTAAGATAGTAACTATTTTAGGCTTTGCATGCCATATGGTCTCTATGACAACTATTGGACTCTGCCGTTATTGTGGGAAAACAACCATTGATGATACATAAACACCCTGGTAAAACTCTATTCACAAAAACAGGCTGTAGGTCGATTTGGTTTGCTGACTCTGGGCCTGCAGCACTGAATGGAAGAGGACCTAAGGCTGCCTCTCAGCTAGGTGGGAAGGACAACGACAAAAATTTGCAATCCCCATGTTAGATCAACTCCATCCGTGAGCTGAAACTCAGAAATGAGGCAGCTTAGCTCTAGTTCTAGCTCTTTCTCTAATTTACCAAGTAATTGCAAACTAACTGTTTAATATTGGTTACTGCTTAATATGGTTGAGTTGTGGTATGTTTTGTCAAAACTCACCTTGAAATTTAATTGCCAATGTAACAGTATTGAGAGGTGGTGAGACCTTTAAGAGATAATTAGGACATGGGGGGCTCCACCCTCATGAAAGAATGAATATGAACTTCCGTCAGGGGAAGTGGGTTAGTTACCACAAGAGCAGGTTGTTGTCACAAGAGCAGTCTTAGTGAGACTGGCAACTCCCCCTGACTCTCTCTCTCCCGCTCGCGTTCCTTCTGCACATGCCTGCTTCCCCTTTCTGCTTCTCTGCCATGATACGACACAGCACATGGCCCTCACCAGAAGCCAAGAAATTTAAGCTTCAAAGTCATAAACCACAGAGCTAGGATCAACGTGATGAGTAAGGGGCTACGAGCTCCACCACAGGTCCCTGAGAGCTAGCTGCCTTCACCACATGCTGACCAGTGGGTCCCTCGCCAGGACACCATCTCCTGTTGCTTAGTTCTGTGTTCAAGTCAATTTTGTGCATCTGAATGACAAAGCTTAGGTTGCAGATCTGTCCCCCAGCTGAAAGGAAGTCTGAGAAATACAGGTTTTGGACTTCATCATGGGAAAATAATACTTACTGTACATGAAACCATCGAAATTTAGAAATGGTGTCCAAATGATGCAGGGCAATCATGCATGATAGGAGTCCACATCCCCCATCTGGATTTCTTCTTCTTTTCAAAGTTGGTGACCCTGTCATCGTACAAAACTACTCGGTATGTAATGTGATGTATAGTGATGGTGATGTAATGTTTAACTCCTAATTAGGAGAAGATATTTTACTTTGATATAAAACTTCCCAGGATCCCAACCTACCACGCAAGCAGCTGCTGAAATACACAATAAAGGTACAGCTTGAAACCTAATTTTATCACTGATTTTTACTCTGGTATTTTCATCTACCTTTTAAACAATAGCTGCACCCTTCACTGAGGGTAGAGGAAATCGGGAAGATGAAATTACCCTCAATAACAATGCCAATAACCAGAGCCTTCCTGATTATACTTCTACTACATACGGAAAACCAACTGATGACATTTTGTTCTTGCAATTTTTAATTTTTCTTTTCTTTCCTCTATAAAGTAAAGCAGGCCGGGGTCCTGGCACTCCGTGTGTCGCCTTTGCTGGGCTTGGCAAGTGTCCTTTACACCCTGACCGCTTTATCACCTGCAGTCAGCCTTTCCCTTCACCAGGAAGGCACATTATTGGTAGCTGGTTGTCAGTTCCTTGCTTGCCTTTTATTGCCGTTCTCATCTTTGTCTACAAAGGAGGAGGCTCTTTTATGGTTGTGGAGATAATTGATTCACTAGACTTTCCTCGGGTCTTTCAAAAAGCTTCTCACCTTATAGCTTATTACGACGGTAAGCTTCTCTCGCAATTCACGCAGTAGGGTAATTTTCCAGGCTTGGTGAAAGCTTTCCTTCTCTCACTTTTTAATGTGGACTCCTCGCATGTATTCCCTGCACCGAGGAATCTCCATTCCTGTGCCAATCAGGAATTGCGATTGTGACATTTGCAATTAAAACCCATCCTGTTTGCTTCCTTCTTCCTGTCTCACCAAGTATTTTTTAGAGCACATTTCCTCTAATCCAGAAGTCAACTATTGACAATGTTAAAGAAAAAAATATAACATATGTATTTTTTCCTCCTAGTTAACTTTCCATATTCATGGAGAAATTGTTCCTTTAAAAAATATCAAGTTTATTCCAAATCATATCCATCTTGTTCATTACTATTTCCCCAGCAAGAGCTGGGCCTGGCACCTAGATGTCCTCAATGAATACTTGTTGGGTTGATAAATAATTGAAATAACAAATCCTATATGTCTATGTACATTGTACCAGATTGTCCTTCTGAACCTGTGTTCTGTGGCACAAAGGCCCGTGATATCTAGTATTAAATAAAAATATCAATCACAATAATGCACATGGAAATTTGTCATCAGTATCTTTCTAAAAACAAGAGAAACAGAATAATTAGACTTTTGCTCACCAAAAGTCTAATTATTTTGGTTAGAACATTACATTTAGTGTACATCAATTAGATGCACCGTATCCATATAAATGAATGAAATGAAAAAGAAAAGTCAGTAGTGCTTGAGCAGGTCCCTGCTGCCCCTCGGTCCATTAACCTAAGGTAGCCAGAGCTCTTAGATAATCAATCACTCTCTGGTCACATTTGAGCCATTGGATATAGGATATGGAGTGCTTATTTCATTTTACAATGTATAATATAATATCTAATGCCTGGATTATTGATGGGAGTTCTAATGCCTGGATTATAGATGGGTTCCAACATGTTAATACACAAAATGATGTTTGTATGGGTGAAATATATCAAAAGGAAAAGAATCAGTAGCTTAACTAGTGCTTCTCAAATAAGTTAGTGACCAAAAAAAGTCCTGGCCTAAAGATGTGAAATATAGCTCTCCCTATTTTTTCTCTCTGTTTGATGTGGTCTGACTCAGGTGGCTAAAAGGAATTGGTGTTGGATTTCTGCCTTTCTAGCTTTCTAGGAATTCTCTAGAGCATCACAGACTGAAGATATTTACTAGTTTAAAGCACTCACCAAAAATTGTTCTGTGGAAAGTCATTTGCAAAAAATAATGAATCCAAGCTGGTCAGATAAAAATCTTTCTGAGTTTTAATGTTTATACCTAAAGTCTCTACCCAGAGTGCCCAGCTCTGTCAGGTGGCCCACACACTACCCAAGCTGTGAGATCACAAAGGTGGAAAACCACCAGAAAGTCTACAGCAAGAGGCAGAGTTTGGCATGTACGAGGCCTGCATTTTAGCCTGTGCAGATGGCACAGAAGGGAGTAGCTACAGAAGCTGCTAGAAATTAAATGATTCTCCAAGGACAGGGAAAAAAAGACATGCTCATGAAAAAGAAAAAAAAATCAAGTGATGCAGAAGAACTGGATCTCCAGAAAACAAAAGCCAGCAGATCCATACTAAGAAATGATGGTCCTTTTTGAGTAGATATATAGACGCTTCTGCTATTATAAGCACGCTGAACTCTTTTCAGTTTACAAACGGCATGAGTTTCTCTCTCTACAATCCACGTGTGCTGCAGAAATTATCCTTATGTTACTCTTTTTAGCTTGGATCCCTGTACTATCTCACTAAAGGTGAAAGGAAGTGCTTCCCCCATCCCTCACCAACATACGGCCTCAGAGGAAGGCATTGGCTTCAGTGAGGATTGGAACATATTTCTTTCATGCACATATACCAGGCCAAGATGTGTTTCTAAGAAATATATATAAAGACTGGAGAATTTCAGAACCAGCCTTTTTTTTTTACTCTGAAACAATAAGGAAAAAATCACCCATACTTTTTACTGCTTATTAGGATATATATATATATGTATATATATATGTATATATATATCATGTTATATGTGATATATATATAAAACATGATTTCCTCAAATACTATATATATACAAATACTATATACTATATATATATGTGTGTGTATATATATGTATATATGTATATATATATCATGTTATATGTGATATATATATATAAAACATGATTTCCTCAAATACTAAAAGACTAAAAGAAAAAAGGTATTTTTCTTCCTAAAAATTTAGGAAGCTAAGTATATAACCCAGTATATATTTTAGAAAAAAAAGATATCAAGGTGTCACATTGTAAGGTAGAAAGCAAGGTCTGAAGAGAATGGGATGGAGAGCAGGGTGTGTGTGTGTGTGTGTGTGTTACTAGGAATTGAACCCAAGGGCATTCTATCTCTGAGCTACACCCCCAATTTTTTTTTTTGTTTGTTTTTGAAACAGGGTTTCTCTAGGTTGCTGAGGTTGTCCTCCAACCTACAATTCTTATGTCTCAGGCTCCCAAGTACTAGGATTTCAGGCATGCACCACCACGCCCAGCTAAACAGGTACTTCTTGATTTATAGGATAAAATGAAGGTGGAAAAACATTGGAGAATGTGGAGTTCAAGTCTTAACTAGGAAAGTACAAACTAAAGTAATTAGTACTTGAATAACGAGCCCAAAGTATTTCCTGGGTAGAATGAGATTTTACATTTTCGATTACCCAGAATATTGCCTCAGATTTCTATTTCATGCTACAAGTATGGAACTGGGCAAAACTATTCACTGGTCAGAGTTGGGGTTGGGGGGCTGGGAGGGTCACGTGAAACAAGAGTGAACAGAGAACAGGGAAGTGTCTAATAGCTTTAAACAGTCATTCTGCATAACAACATTAGGAATATAATTGATAAATGGAAAATTTCTCTAACAGCCATAAAATTCAGGAAAGAATAATAAAGATGAGTATTAAAAAATAAAGCTAACCAGGTATCATTTCATTTTCCATAAAATAGAGATTGCATTCCCAGCTGGTCTGAAGTTAAGACAGCGATTTCCATTTACTATGCCCCTTAAAGCAGTTTTAAAAGTATCAGCTTCTCCGCTCAATTGTAAAATGCCTGCTAGTTTTTGAAGGAATGCTTCGGAGGGTGAGAAAGATTCCACTCTAAAATGGCTAAAAGACAGTTTTATGAATCTCGCTGTGTCTACAAGATGAAGTATTCAAGCCGTTATCATGTGCTTATATTTCCAGGATGTGAACAGACAGCTTCTGACTCCGTATTGATGGCTGCTTACTATGCTGGCACCTTTTGTGCCGCACAATAGGTAACACATCTGCAAAACCGCTCTCAGAAGCAGGAAAGGCAGCTGTTAAAATTACACTCTCCCTGCATTAAAACCACCCCCCAGTCGTGAGCCTTGTGAGTACTGTTAAGAAGTCATCTTACCTGATCCCTATTGATGAGCTTTATATACATGTAATATCATCCAGGCGTGTTGTCGGTCTTCTATTATTAGCAAGAATTCCACCTCTTGTGAAGCAACAGAAGCTGAACCATTACAGCAGATAGACCCCCTAATTCCCATCTATTAGGCAACCAATCTCCCATTGGGTTGGAAAGACTGAAATTTGCATGAATATGGAGTTTAACCAGAAACATTCATTTCCCTACAAGAGGACATCTCAAGGTGGTACAAATCACAACTTTCTCATTCCTGGCCTCTTGTACAAACCCCTTCCCCTACCCAACAGCCCATGAGAAACATGAGGTTCAGTTTAGAGTGAACTCAATGCTGCCCTGGAGGAACCGGGCACTTTGCGGGTGGTTTTCTGTAATGAAACCAGAGTCCTTGGTTACAAACAAAAAACTGAACAGATCTCTTCATCTGCCATTTTCTAGGAAGCTGGGTGTCTAGCCAACAACATCAGAGAAATGGTGGCCCAGAATCCTCTCACATTTTTCATTAGAAATCTGTATTTGTTTCTTAGGCTTGCTATAACAAATCACCACAAACTGGATGGCTTAAAACAACAGAAATTTATTCTCTCACAGTTCATAAGCCAGAAGTCTGACATCAAGGTGTCAGTAGGGAGGTGGTCCCATCTGGGCTCTCAGAGAGCATCTTTCCTTTGCCTTTCCCAGTTCTGGTGGCTGCTGGCTTTCTGTGACTTGGGACCACATCACTCCAAACTGCCTCTGCGATCACGTTGCCTCTTCGTCCATCCTATCTCTTCTTGCCAAGATCCTCAACCGAGAGCTGACAGAATGGGAGAAGATTTTTGCCAGCTACTCCTCTGATAGAGGACTCATATCTAGAATAGACAGAGAACTTAAAAAAATCACCACTAAAAAAACAAACAACCCAATCAAAAAATGGGCAAGTGAACTAAATAGACACATCACAGAAGAAGAAATACAAATGGCCCATAAATGTATGAAAAAATGTTCAACATCATTAGCAATCAGAGAGATGCAAATCAAAACTACCCTAAGATTTCACCTAATTCCAATTAGAATGGCAATCATTAAAAACACAAACAACAATAAATGCTGTCGAGGATGTAGAGAAGTAGGAACTCTAATACTCTGTTGGTGGAATTGCAAATTAGTGCAACCACTTTGGAAAACAGTGTGGAGGATCCTCAGAAGAGTGGGAATGAACCTACCGTATGACCCAGCAATACCACTTCTAGGCATCTACCCAAAAGGACTGAAACCAAACTACCAGACTAATGCATGTGTATCTATGTTTATAGCTGCACAATTCACAATTGCCAAACTTTGGAACCAGCCAAGGTGTCCATCAACAGATGAATGGATCACAAAACTATGGGATATGTACACAATGGAATTTTACACAGCCATAA
>PVJS01032571.1:9324-22785 GCA_004027185.1 Glis glis | reverse complement strand
ACACACACACACACACACACACACACACACACACAAACACACACACACACACACACACACACACAAAGAAAAGATTAGGGAGGAAAGAAAGTAGAAATTCAATACTTAACTCTTGAGTGAGATTTAGAAAGTTACACAGCTACATAGTATTCTTTAGAAAAGTAATTCATGCTCATTGCATGAAATTCAATCAGTATAAGTAGAAATCATTTGAAGTTCTGATCATCAGAATCACAATTATTTTGATAAACATTCATCTAGATATCTCTCTGGTCATCCAGAAAGAACCAATCATTCAGTCTCTCTCTCTCTCTCTCTCTCTCTCTCTCTCACACACACACACACACACACACACACACAGAATCATAATGCACACAGTCATTTACCTATTCACTCAATCAGGATATCATGAATGTCTTTTCATATCAATGAAAACGATTTCCATCATTCCTTTCAATGTTTGTAGTTTACTTAATCTCACTCCGGTTTGCTATTTGTCGGTCTTATTCATGGGTATTTATTCTTCATAATTATACACAATACCACATACATCCATCTTTCTGCTTAAACTGTTATCTTCTTTTTTTTTTTTTTTTTGGCGGTACCGGGGATTGAACGCAGAGGCGTTCTACCTCCGCGCTACACCCCCGGCCCTATTTTTTTTTTGTGCTTTATTTTGAAACTGGGTCTCACGAGGTTGTGGAGGGCCTCACTAAGGAAAGAGAGAGAGAGAGAGAGACAGAGCGAGAGCTGAGGCTGGCTGCGAACCGGGATCCTCCGGTCTCCGCCTCCCAAAGTACTGGGATTACAAGCGTGCGCCACCACGCCCGGCTAGTTTAGATTTTTAATGACACTGTAGCCAGTATATCAATCTTTTATAGTTTCAGGTTTTGATGTCATGCTTAAAGGCCCTTCTTTTGCCTATATTATAAAACTATATAATAATTCAGGTATATATTTCTTCTAGTATTCATTTTATCTATTTTGGGTTAAGTTTTTCAGTAGTAGAGAGGGAGAGATCTGGATTTTCCCCTTTCCCTAACTAGCTAACTGACATCATTTATTAAACTATTCCTTCAGCTCTCCCCAGATTTGATTACACGCAGTTGGGTCTGTTTCCCATGAATACTTTGGATGTTTACGTGTGTTCTCACTCAGACTAACAAGTTAACTGCTTGTTAACTATAGCTAAGCTCTTCTGTTGATTTCTACAATTGATTATAGTGCTTCTCTGCTTCAAATTGGAGAAGGTGCCAAATGGTGAGTTCCCGGTGCCTCAGGACTAGGCAGGACATGGGAACAGCTGAAATAAGAAGGGACCAGCTACACAGAGCAGAGCTATTGGAGGAACTGAGTAGGATAACAGTGAACAAGACCAGAACAGCTCAGGAAAGCTAATTAAAAAAGAGTGTGTGTTTAGGGCCTGGGATTGTTTTAAACATGGCAAGGGAGTGCAAGAAGGGGGCAAATGTATTTGTTGAAATTCAAAGCCATTAAAGCTTTCCTACCACAGGGAAGGGGGAAAATGTTGTGTTCTGCCTCTTTGCCAACAGTAACATAATTTTGGTCTTCGGAATAAGTGTCTTGGGACCTCAATTCTCTATTGGTACAGCAAATTCCCAGTCCATGTGTTGTGGCGGAAATTCATTATTTCCGGAGTTATTTCCTTCCATGCTTAGTGTGGAGGAAATGACCAAATGTATAGATTGAAGGTTTCCTCCCCAAACCTGATGTCTATAGTGTTATTTCATTCTGATGGCGTTTATTACTGTTGTAGGTATTGCTGCTGCAGGTTTCTCTCAAGCTTCAGGATATCTTCAGGGAAATTGTTTCTGCATAAACTGAGAATTTAGGTGAGTCTCTTTAAAACCAAAAATGCCCTGTCAAGTGAACATCCCCCTGCGTTGCTCTAGTTTTCTGGGCTATTAGAATGTTGTCTCTTAGCCGGGCGTGGTGGCGCACACTTGTAATCCCAGTACTTTGGGAGGCGGAGACCGGAGGATCCGGGTTCGCGGCCAGCCTCAGCTCTCTCTCTCTCTCTCCCTCCACCTAGTGAGGCGCTCCGCAACTTCGTGAGACCCAGTTTCAAAATAAAGTATAAAAAAATTGGGCCGGGGGTGTAGCGCGGAGGTAGAACGCCCCTGGGTTCAATTCCCGGTACCGCAAAAAATAAAAAAAAAAAGAATGTTGTCTCTTGTTACTCCCACTGGTGATTGATTTTTTTCCACCTGGAGGTTAGGTGGGCAATGGTAATGGCCGAGAAGAGGGAAGGAGAAGCTGGGTTTGTACCTGATCCGACCTCGCTGTGTGAATTCTCATTCACAACGTTTGCTTCATTAATCTGTTTTTGGGGGGAAGGTGGAAAGTGCTGGGTAAGGAATCGATGTGGACATTTTGTACTGAAATGAGATGCTCCTAGAGACTGCAGGGTCAGGATACCCTTGTTCTAGCATGAGAGGAAGAAGACTGCATCACAGATGTCTGCTTTCCCTGTGACTGTCCTGTGCCGGGCTGCGTGACCCCAAGTGGTGCGTAGGAAATACTCTGGGCTGAGATGCAGGTGGCTCTTCTGCACATTCTGTGTTTGCGGAGATTGAAGTCTGTCATGCTAAAAGGTTTGGCTTAAGCCAGGCGTGGTGGTGCACGCTTGTAATCCCAGTACTTGGGAGGCTGAGACAGGAGGATCCGGGTTCGTGGCCAGCCTCAGCTACTTAGTGAGGCCCTCCGCAACTTAGTGAGACCCTGTTTCAAAATAAAGAATAAAAAATAGGGCTGGGGGTGGAGCTTGGAGGTAGAATGCCCCTGAGTCCAATCCCCAGTACTGCAAAAAAATAATAAATAAAAATAAAATAAAAGGTTTGACTTACGTTCCCACCTTCATAGCGGTGTCAGGGCACACCTGGAGGTAACGCTTCTGTCCCTAATGAGCTGCACAGCTCAGAATAGGTCACTTAATCTCTGCGGGGCTCCTTGTCTTCATTTGTAAAATGTGTAGGTTGGCCTAGCCTAATTGTTTCCCTGCTTTCAGATTTTGTGGGGTAGGGAAAACATATCAAGACCAATTTTCTTTACATTTTTTAGCTGAACATAAAGTTAGTGAGTGTTCAGTATGTATTTATATACTGTTCTATTTTGTGTTCAGAATTTTTTGTGATAAAAATTATTTTCACAAAATGCCATCTACTAATATCATGGAAGAAATCTTTTGATACTAAAAGAGTAGGGATTCTATGGCTTGCCTTTCAGTTGTACATATCTAGCACTAAAAAATGCTCATATTTTTGTATCTCTTCCTCAATTGTCTGCAGACCAATGGCTGTTAGCCATAGTGACCAGCAGTAGTCTGAGGACTTATGTTTGGAAAATATTGAAGCACATGACTGATAAGGACTCTTCTGCTTCTAAAATTGTGCCATTCCTTCCAATAGGAAAGAAACGTACCCTACATACACATTGTCTAATTTCAGAAAACAGCTAATATGGTCAAACTCAGAGAGGTCCATGGTCATGCAGAAGTGAAGGGACTGTTCTGTTGTGAATCTCAAGTAAAAATGACTCGTTTATGTGAACATGAAATCAGCTATGAGTTACACCGACGCCACTGTAAAAGTGAAGACTTGACAGTGTTTTCCATTGACTGATAAAAGTATGCAGAATCCTCCCTCCCCACTACTGTGGGGCAGCCTCTGGCCAGGTGCACTGGGTAGGTGTTCATCTGCCTTGGGGGTTTTGGATGCTGAGAGCTTGGGAGAAGCAAGCTGAATGCCAGACTCAAGGGAGACCCGTGCAAGTGTGAAGCAAGTGTGAAGAGCTCAAGGCTGGGCAGAGGTCAAGGGCGCAGCCAAGAGTTAAGGGCAGTGAGATCAGAAGCCCTTGACTAGGAGCCGCCTTCCTGCCTTGAGGATCCTATGAGACACCTGGGGGGATATTGTCCTTTGAGGATCCACAGATGGTGCTAGGTGGTCCACCCTGGCTAAAGGGCGTAGTAGACGGGAAACTTGCCAGACCTATTCCATTCCCAGGATGTCTAATCTGAAAGGAGCACGTCAGGTGGCATCGTATGTGTAGTCTACAGAGAACAGAACACTTTCCATTCACTCCTGCTTGGGGTGTAGGGATGTGTGTATGAAGTTGGTAGAAGGCAAAGGGAATAACAGACTGAATTATTAAGACAGTAAGAAAATGTGGGGGAGGAGCAACAATACCACCTGTCTCAGGAGGCGGCCGCAGCACTGGCTTCTTCTGACAGTCCTGGGGAGTTATATGTGGCCTGCAGTGGTTGAAACATGATGGTTCAGTCCTTTGGAATTCCTCCCACAGTGGTTTCTGGCTAATGTTTGTGTTAACATTCCTATTTTCTGGAAAACTTGAATGAGATTGGACAGACTTACCTGGTTTTCTGTTCTGTCACCCCAACTCTTGATTTATGGCCTGATTGGTATGCTTCAGTTGGTTTCCTCCACCCCGGGAATATTTATCCACTGCCCTTTTTAGAAAAGAGGTGTATCAAACAACAGCAGCAGAAGCATTTGTCATAAATGTATAGGAATGTGAGATGTTGCCTGAAATCTTGACATTTCTGAAAGTGTATAAAGTTATGAATAAATGCTGGCAGGGTCTTTTATTTTGACATACACCAGAGGAAGGAGAATTGCTTTAAGGTACCTGGACCCATCCAAGTCTGAATAAAATTTAATGAATGAACAGCGTGATCAATCAATCATGTTGTAGAGCCTTTCAGAAGTCCAGGACATTCTGGATGAGATCTTGGAGGGATGAGCAATTAAGAACTTGAGACAGCCATGCTTTACAGAAATGAATGTGAGGTTTTACACATGCATGCAAGTACATGTGCCTGTGAGAAGAGGAGAGATTGATAGATGGGGTGGAGGAAGTCTAAATGATTTGTCTAGCATTTTACTTAATGGCTTGTGATATATTCTGGATTTGAGAATAAATGCAATATTCTGAACTTATCTTTGTGCTCCCTGCAGGCTTATAAGAAAAATATTTTCAAAGAAAAACATTGTTTTTGGCTCTCTGGAAATTTTTAATTCCCACTGCTGTTTTAGGGAAGGGTGTTGAATCTAAAATTCAAAGCAGGATCTATGTAGATCTTTGTGATTTTGTACAGTTGCTTAAGGGCTATGATGTCAGTAAAGTTGTTGATATGCTTCCTTTTCTTCATTAAAAATGTAATCTGCTAGCCAGGCATGGTGGCGCATGCCTATAATCCCAGTACTTGGGAGGCTTAGACAGGAGGATTACAGGTTTGAGGACAGTCTCAGCAAGTAGTGAGAGCTTGTTTTAAAATAAAAATAAAATAGGGCTGGGGGTGATGTGTAGCTCAGAGGTAGAATGTCCCTCCCTGGGTTTAATCCCCTGTAACACACACACACACACACACACACACACACACACACACACACACACAATGTAATCTGCTGTGCACTTTTGTCTTCCTGCCACTCTCCAGTGATTTTCTTTGGATTGCTCTCTGGTTGACTGTAGGCACTTTCACATCTCTGACCTTCCCACCTGTAAGCTCCCTGAAGAACAGAGTCCTAATTAATATTGTCTTATTGGTCAGGATTCCTGAACCTGTGCTGGGGTCTTTACTCTGCTGTCTATGAATGGTAAATGTTTCAGCACAAGGTTTCATAATTAAAATTTCTAATCCATGGTGTAATAGGATGTGCTGTTTTCTTGAGCTTTCTGGATAATTATCTTCATCAGTTAATTTCTTTTGAAGTTAAAAAGTCCTATGGAGAACTCAAGATTGGGCCTTTTCTGTTGAAGAATTGGTTGGATTTTGTAGTTTAATCACTCTAGAATATTTCTACCTGCATTTAAATATTCTCCTTTAAAAATTGAACCATAGCCGGACATGGTGGCGCACGCTTGTAATCCCAGTACCTAGGAGGCTGAGACTGGAGGATCCGAGTTCGCAGCCAGCCTCAGCTACTTAGTGAGACCCTGTTTCAAAAATAAAGAATAAAAAATAGGGCCTGGGGTATAGCCCAGAAGTAGAATGCCCCTGGGTTCAATCCCTGGTACCACACACACACACACAAAATTGAACCGTTAAAAATCATTCTTATTTTTAGCTGTGAAATCTCATATTCAGAAGATCCAAATTGATCATTGAAGCCATTCTATATTGTTTACAACAAATCAGAATTGGAGTTTCAAATCCACAATGCCTAGTATATTTACAGAGTTTAAATATGACTTCAGTAAGATTAAAATAAACACAGAGGCTAGCTGCAATGGTATGAATATATCCCTGCATAGCCTGCAAAAAAATGGTACGGAGATTCCTCAAAAAATTAAAAATAAACTGTATGATCTAGCAGTCGCACTGTGTGTGTCTCCAAAGTATCTGAGGATAGATGGATGGATATAGAAAAAGTGGCATGTGTAAACAGTGGAATTCTATTGGCCTTTAAGAAGGAAAGTCTGCCTTTTATAACATGGATCATTCTAGAGGATATTATGTTAAATTAAATAAGATAGGCACAGAAAGATGAATTCTGCATGTTCTCACTTATGTGTGGAGTCTAAAATAATTGAACTTGTAGAAGTAGAAAGTTGAATGGTGGTTACCAGGGGCTTGGAAGATATTTGTAAAAAGATGTGAAATTTCATATAGGATGAACAAACTTAAGAAATTTATTGTGTGATAGATTATGAACTTAATTAATAATGTATTATGTTCATGAAAATTGCTGAGAGAATAGATTCCAAGTGTTCTTACCAGAAAAAATATGTGAGGTAATGTGTATGTTAATTAGCTTCATTTATCCCTTTAACAATATTTCAAAACATTTCACACAATTTATGCCATTTTTATTTGTCAACTAAAATCAGTACATTAAAAATTAATTGAAACCTTTAAGTCTATGTATTGCATGCAAATGACCAAAAATAAGAAACATTGCCAAGAAGGTCATGGTGGAAAGAAATAGTCTTGCTTTACCTCATCCTTCACTTAGTCCTGCTTCTGAGCGGCAACTTCTTTTTTTGCTTTTTTGGTGATCTCTACATGTATCCATTGCAGCACCCTTTCTCACTTTCTCAGTTTTAGAGGCTCTTTCTTGGTATGTTGTGATTGCTGACCGGCTCCCTCTGACCATTCCCATCTGTCTTTCTCCCTGTGGCCAGTTCATGCTTGGGTCTTCCCTCATCCCTCTTTCTGCCTTCAGGTGACACTTGTGACTTCTGATTCTTGTTTTGTCTTCTAGACACAATTTCTTGTCTGTAACAACATACCCCAATCCCACGTCTCAATTTCAGGCAGCTATGCCCTTAATTTTCTATTTTCAGGGTTAGTAATACCCATATGTATTCTTTAAGCTCAATAAAGGCTTGAATGATCCATCTGTAGATTTATCTGTAGATTCTGAATATACAAAAAACAAACAAAAAACTCAAAGCAACATTTACTCTGTTATAATAAAGTAGATGCTATTCCCATTGGAGCCTAGCTGGGTGGCAGGGATTCATTTCTTCCCCTATGAGCCCGATGCCCTTCCTCCGCTGTCCCTCAATGGACCATGTTTAAGTGGATTCTTCCTTTGATACTGCACCAGCTATTTTGAACGCAGCCTCAAGTTTTTCTAGGCTCTCAGTCATCCATCTCCTCTCCTAGGAACTGGCCTTGTTTTTTGGAGGTCTCACTCCCACACCCATTCATCCTGAGTCTAGGCAGTTTGACCTTTAGGCATACTGCACATCTGTAAGTACTGGTGTCCAAGAAGAGCTCGTTACTCTGATGGAAAAAATAGCTCAGGCTCTGGTGTTTGAAGGGGAGCAGTAGCCTGATCTTTAAAATTCACCAGTATTTCGTGAGGACCTGACGTGTTAGGCACCTAGATCCCTGAGGCCTGGTGTCTCTTGAAATCCTCACACCAGTCTTGAAGAACAACGGTTATCATTGACATTGCCCATACAAAGGAGTTGGACTTTAGATGAGTGATTTCTGAGAACACAATTGGGGATTGCTTCTGAGATGCTGGGGGCAGGCTGAGGCATGGTGTCCAGCTGTGGTTTCATAGGTTGGAAAAGACTTCTCTGTCTCTGGCAGTCCTATACACTCTCCTAAACAGATCTTTGTCTCCACCCCACCCCCAAATTGCTGCTTCTCTAGGAGCCAGCTCTGCCAAGTTCCCAGCCTCATCCTTGTTGTGGGGGCACTCTGTAGCCAGGAGCTCACCATGAAGAACTCTGCTGTGACCAGACTTGGGACTATCCATCCTGACCCAACATTCTCTTGGTGAATTTGAAGTGGGAAGTAGGGCCTCTTACCCATCCCTGCTGGTGCATGAGGGAAAAAATACATTATCAATGGTTGTTATCGTATTGAGTATTTTCTTACAGCCTGAAGTATATGTGTGTGAGTCAAGCACATTGGATTCCTTTAATACATGATATATATTTGTGGTTATTTTGAAAGACAGATGAGAAAAATAATCAACCTTCATTTTTAACACTTTCATTTTCTCTAATGAATGCAGTGGTCTAAATAGTCTTTTTGGATAACTGAGTTTTGTAAATTGTCTTCTGTGTTAGGGACTAGAGGGGTAAAAGGCGTCTGGGGGAGGTAGGTCCTTCCTGCAGTATAGGTGTTATCCCATCTCCTCACGCCAGGCTGCCTGCCTTCCTGCCTCGCTATGCAGATTCTATGTGGAGCCATGTTAGTGGAACCTGGAGTCCCTCCACAAAGGTGTCACCAGTGTGTTCTCTGCTTTTTACTTGAATAGCACACTGAAGAGTGTGTGGCTGTGGATAGACTTTCTCCTTGTTAAGTATCCATTAGATCAAAGTGTTGGTGTTCAGAAATGCTATCTCAGTGCAAATAATGCTTATTTTCCAAACATCTTGACCCGTTATGTTCATGCCCCCAAGTAAATATTGAATAAAAGGTAGTTGCCTTATGGGTGAGAAGCTCGGCCCTGGAGGAGTCAAGTCCGAAGGCATAGATAGACAGGGGCCAGAACTGCTACAGTTGATGGCTGAGGGTGATGCTCCATGTTTCAATTTGGTTGTGGTCCCCAGTCCGAGATCGCCCTGCTGTCATCTTGCAACACCATAGTTCTGACTTGATCCTTTTGTGATTTCTGTTGGTTAATTGTAAGGATGAGCTAGAGTTCTGGGCAAACAGAGCTGTGATCTGTATGAGACAGGTTTGGTTCCATTGTTAAACATCACTTTTATTCACAGATACGTACATCCAGTGAAACCTGAGTAAAAGCAATTTGGGGAGACAAATCTATTTGGACCATCAGTGTTCCCGTGGATTTTTCCTTTTACACTGCTCTAGCTATCTTGAACCAAGGCTCAAGTTTTTTTTAGGCTCTAAATACACGCAATTTTAAGTCTTTTTTTATGACCAGATCCTAAATGTTCCCCAAGTATGTTATATTTTCTTCAGCTTATTTACCTCTGAGGGATGAAGAATGAACTCAGTCCCTCTGCTGGCCTTCTGGCCCCAGGCACCTCGGTTGGCCAGGATGCATGGTTTGTTTGCCGTCCCCATGGACAGTTGGCTGCAGATTTGGGGGATGAGCTGTATAGAAGTACGGTGAAGCACTTGTACCCCCCATTGGCCAGTTTTCCCAAAAGCTCAGGTTCAGAGGAAGCAGATCCAATATCCTAAACGAGGATGGAAATAAAAATTGGCAATGGAGGACACCCAAGCTTGGACATTCGATTTTGTTTATATTTCCAAAAAACACTGCAGTAAGGGACAAATGAGCAGAAAGCTCAGAGGAACTGGGAGATATTTCTAGTGGGGTACAGTAGGTTTCCAAGAGAAAGTAGAATGTCTTTCTTGGTTAGTGGGTGTGAGTTTTGGCTGTTCATATCTGAAAAGACTGCAAACCACTGCAGGTTAAATAAGGTAGAAGTTCATATTTCTCTCACCTGGAATGGAGCCCTGAGGTGGACTGTTTCCAGCTGGTGGGGTGGTTTGGGGAGGTTGCGGGGGGCTAACTCCAGGATGGGGAAGATTTCAGTGTGGTATAGTCAGTTCTTACTTGGGGCTAAGCTTCTAAATTCAGAACACAGGGGAAAATTGCATATAGACAAAATTGCTTTCGAGCATCCCTTAGGAAGGTGCACATGAAGGACCAGTATTGTCTCCTGGTGAGTCTAAGACAGCGGACTATTATTCTGGTGTTGAAATAGCTTCCTGCTATGTAGCTGGCTCCTATGTTTAAGGACCATGTTGTAAACAACAGACTTGCTCCTCAGCACCACAATAGAACCCCAAGAGGCAAGCCTGGGGAACTGTTAATTCCTACCTCTCCTCCTGTGGCTGCTCTAGGGCTCACATGCTCACGGAGAAGAATGGGAGTAGAACTGCCTGCCAGATTTACTTTTGCATACTTTTGAGTGGAAACTTTTAGACATATTCAGATGTGAAAAGGGTTATATAGTGAACTATGTGTTCATCATCCAGGTTCAGTGATGATCAATTCTTAGATCTTCTCATCATGTCTGTCTTTTTCTTCACTCTATCAGTATTTTGAAGCACATCTTAGGTTATCTTATTAGTTCCTGTCACTATATTAGTATATAAGTCTACAAGATAAGACTTAAGGTATTCTGGATGAGAGATTTTTTACCACCCCCCAAATGTAAAAACTACCAGTATTTCCTTAGATGATATTACCAGTATCATCTAAAATCAACTTAATGTTGAAATTTTCTCAATTTTCTTTTTTTAAATATACTTTTATTGGTGCATTGTGGTCACATCATAATGAAGTTCCGAGCAATAGGGACATCCAGACACACAGCGCTTGGTGAGCTTCTCCCCCCTACTCCCTCTCCTTCCCTATACATGATATTGAGATTTGTATTGATAATTTTATATATGTACTCAATTGCCTTATAATTATTTCTTAAATTTCTTTGAATCAGGATCCATATAAGGTTTATTCATTGAGATTAGCTTATATGTCTCTAATCTTCTTTCAATCTATAGGTTCTCTATCTCTCCCCCCTACCCACCTTTCAGTTTGTTTGTTGAAGAAACCGGGTTGCTTATTCTTCAGAGCAGAGATTCTCAGAGACGATTCCTCTTCCTCATCTAGGGACATACGGCTCCAGTATCTGGAGACATTTTTGGCTGTTCAGCTGGGGAGGGGTACTACTGGCATCTAGTAGAAAAAAGTCATGGATGCTGCTAAATTCCTGTGATGCACAGGACAGCTGCACACGCATAAAATTATTTTGCCCAAAATGTAAATAGTGCTGGGGTTGAGAAACCCCAGAGTCTCCCATAGTCTTGATTGTGATGAGTGTTTCCCTGTTGTGCTATTTAACATGTTCCTTTGTTCCTTTTGTTTTCTATGATTTATTAGTGAAATCTCAAGGTTTGGTCTAATTCAGAACTGTGAGGTGAAACTATATTTATCATAGACTGTGCATTTTCATTGAGAAAAACATAATAGCCGGGCGTGGTGGCGCACGCTTGTAATCCCAGTACTTTGGGAGGCGGGGACCGGAGGATCCGGGTTCACGGCCAGCCTCAGCTCTCTCTCTCTCTCTCTCTCTCTCTCTCTCTCCTTAATGAGGCCCTCCGCAACTTTGTGAGACCCGGTTTCAAAATAAAAGTATAAAAAATAGGGCCGGGGGTGTAGCACGGAGGTAGAACGCCCCTGGGTTCAATTCCCGGTACCGCAAAAAAAAAAAAAAAGAAAAACATAATAGCTGGTAGTCTCCCGGTTATGTTATTGGTCTCTGACCATCGTTGCCTATAGCCTTTAATTCATTAGTGATTGTAAAACAGTGATAGTCTATCATTCCTTATTTATATACTAGAATATTTATATAAAGAGAAACTCACTGTGATCAGTTAGTTTAGTCTGTGCTTCATAGAGGAAAATCAGGATATATACTTGACACATTCTTTTTACTTTCAAAGCAATAAATTTATTCCCTAGCAGCATCCTCCGAAAGTGATCACAAGATTTTATTTAATGTAAATATAATTTGCGTTTCAATTTAATATTTTTATCAGTGCTTAAATTATCCCATATTTGGCCAGTAGAAAATAATTTGTTGTCTCCAAAGTGTTTTTTGACATGATTTGACTCTTTTTTGACATGATTTTGACTCTTTTTTGACATGATTTTGACTCTTTTTTGACATGAATCATGCTGTGTTTGGGATTTTCAGTGGACAGAACTAAGTGTGTATGTGTGTGCATATGCATAAAACAAATTATTGGTTCAAACTGATAAATCCAAGTGAAATTCCAGTATATAGGGCTTTTATTTATCTTCATCAATTTTATACCTGTATTCTTACATCCCTCCCCCAAATCCCAGTCTCATCAATGATGTTATTATATTTTTTATCTGCTTTATCTCATGCTACACACACAATAGCCTGCATTTGAAAGACATTAAGAAAACTCTGTGTGATTGTGCCACCAACTGGATACACAGTTAGGTTCACTATTTTATTTTCTATTTTTAGAAATTCCCTTTTCTTATACATATAGTATTATTAAGATTTCAAAGTCTCAACTATAAAATACATCTTATTCAGAAATGTCTTAGTCCGTTCAGACTCCTATAACAAAAATAATATAAACTGAGTAGCTTATAAATGGCAAAAGTTTGTTTCTTACTACTCTAGAGGCTGGGAAGTCCAACATCAAGGCTCGGGTGGATGTGGTGTCTGCTGACGGCCCACTTCCTCATTTATAGATGGTACCTAGCTACATCCTCACATAACAGAAGGGGCAACGAAGCTCTTTGGGGCCTCTTTTGTAAAAACACTACGCCTTGTGACCTAATCTCCTCCCGAAGGCCCCATCTCCAAATAGCACTACGTTGGTGACTCGTTTCAGCATATGAATTTGGGGTCAGTCCATAGCAAGAAATGCTTGCTTTCCCCTAGTCTTCTCTTACCCTGGTTCTTTTCACCCCACAGGTAGCAATCGAAAAAAATACAGTTTTTCCTCATAGTGATTATCCATATGGAATATATACATATTTTCATATTCACCTCTATTTTGACACACATTTATTCCCTTTCTTTCTTCACTTAACCTGTCCTGGCTCTTTCTCTTCAGCAGCATACGGGGCTGGTCCTCCCTCCTTACAGCCGCACCCCGTCCTCTGTGCGGATTGGTTCTAGGCCCACTGAACTTGTGCTCTGTTGATGGGCTCTTAGGTGGTTTCCATGTTGTGCTATTATAAATAGTTCTGTAGAGTATACATTGGAGCACTCTTAAGATTATTTTTCTTTTCACCGTATGGAAGTTAAATGTGTATATTTCTTTTTTTTTTTTGCGGTACTGGGGATTGAACCCAGGGGCATTCTACCTCCAAGCTACACCCACAGCCCTATTTTTTATTCTTTATTTTGAAACAGGGTCTTACTAAGTTGCGGAGGGCCTCACTAAGTAGCTGAGGCTGGCCGTGAACCCGGATCCTCCTGTCT
>PVJS01032570.1:0-22685 GCA_004027185.1 Glis glis | reverse complement strand
ATACCCATGTTCATAGCAGCACAATTCACAGTGGCCAAATTATGGAACCAACCTAGATGTCCATCAACAGATGAATGGATTACAAAATTATGGGAAATACACACAATGGAATTCTACTCAGCAATAAAGAAGAACAAAATAACAGCATTTGCAAGAAAATGGAAAGATCTGGAGAGCATTATGTTAAGTGAGATTAGCCCATCACAAAAAAAGAAGGGACATATGTTTTCATTAATATGCGCAACCTAGGGAGTAGTGGGGACACAAAAGGGACTCCAATGACAACAGAGAACCCTCAGTGGTGCAAGGGAAGGGGTACAAGGGAGGGGGAAGGGCAAGAAAGAAGTGAATCTATGGAATTACTGTCATAAACAACGTGTATATATGAGATTATACCAACATCATTCTCAGTGCTACATGTAGGGGGGGGGGGACACCAAGAGCTGTGTGCATGAATGTTAACACCAAACTGAAAATTTAAAAAAATTTAAAAAAAAATAATGTACCAAGCCGGGCGTGGTGGCACATGCTTGAAATCCCAGTACTTGGGAGGCTGAGACAGGAGGATCGCAGGTTCGTGGCCAGCCTCAGCTACTTAGTGAGGCCCTCCACAACTTAGTGAGACCCAGTTCAAAATAAAGAATAAAAAATAGGGCTGGGGGTATAGCTCAGAGGTAGAATGCCCCTGGGTTCCATCCCTAGTACTGCAAAATAATAATAATAATAATAATAATAATAATAATAACAATGATTATGTACCAATACAGGTATATGTTTTAAAATGAAATTTGCATTTGGAAGCAAAGAATCCCTCCCTTTAAATAAAAATACCAAACCTAAAGGTGGAAATGCAAAATTAGCGCGGACTTTGAAAAATGTCATGTATGTTCTTTTGCTCCCCCTGCAAGGAGATGACGGCAAAGCGGCAGTGACTGTCCCACTGACCTTGGGACAAGGCCTTGTCTCAGAAAGGTCACTGACTACAAAGAGCAGAGTCACTCTCAGAAGTTCCAGGGCAGGCAGGGGTGGGGGATCCTCCAATGCGGACTTCTAGCTCAGACCACAGGCTCCCCGGTGGGTCTCCAGCTGTCCATTCAGTTTGGGGGCGTCTGTGGGGGCGGGCCGGGGAGGAGGCAGCGGGGGCAAGTGGACATGTTGAGCCTCGCAGATGCAAAGCTTGTGGCTCCTCAGAGTTCCACCTGCCCTTGCCCTTGCTCTGTTCCGCACCTTGACACAAGAGCATCACCAAAGGCTTCACGATGCCTCTGGGGGCTCTCACTCAAATCAGCCCTAAAAACAAGAGAGAAGGAAGTGGGGGGGGGCTGCCTTATCTCCAAGGCACCATGGGTGCTACCTCTAAGGCGAAGATTGATGGGAAAAAAAACCAGGGGTAGCTCAGTGGGATCCCAAAGAAGGCAGCGGATCACCTCACAATCCTGTCATAGTTCAGTTCCAGGGCATGTCAACTGTGGCCCCAGGGAGTGGCCACCCAGCCCAGGGCACACCCAGGTGGCCCCCCAGAGCTCCCTTTCCATTTTGGTTTTTGAGGGGCCATGTCTACTTATCAACTCAGGTGTCACAGTGACAAGTACACAGCTCAGGATTCAGAGACCCCAGTCCCCGTCCCCCTCTGCCTCTGCTCAGTGTGCGACTCAGCGAGTCACACCATCTCTGAGCCTCTGTCTCCTCATCTGCCCCCGAGCCAGTCACATTTAAAGCTCTCTAAGGCTGTCTTCAACAACAGCGCCCTCTATTCCGTAGAGAGTTCCTGGCCGTCCCAGAGTCAGAACAGCTTCCCGAAAACTCCATCAAACAATTCAAGGCCCTCTGTCCTCCTGAGAAGGACAATTCTGTCCTCTTGAATTCCAGCCAGGACACAGGAAGAAACTCTGCCTCTCGGGGCCATGGCTTGTAAACCCTAACCCAGCCTGCCTTCCTTCCTCTTTCCTCCTTCCTTTCCTTCTTCCTTTCACCCTTCCTTCCTTACCTCCTTTGTTAGTTTGCATCCTAATCCTGCAGCAGAGTCGCCATGAATTCCATAATGTTCCATATCTGTAACATACTGAGGCTGAGGCCACAAGACCCCGAGCTATGAGCCACTAGCTTGGGTGCGCACCTCTTACTTTCAAGAAGGAGACAAGGAGCTGGGCGTGGTGGCACACGCTTGTAATCCCAGTACTTGGGAGGCTGAGACCAGAGGATCCGGGTTCGCCGTCAGCCTCAGCTACTTAGTGAGGCCTCCGCAACTTAGTGAGACCCTGTTTCAAAATAAAGAATAAAAAATCAAGCCGGGGGTATAGCTTGGAAGTAGAATGCCCCTGGTTCAATCCTCAGTACCGCAAAAAAAAAAAAAAGTAGGAGACAAGGCAGCATCCGGAGTGTTGTTTTAATCTGCCCAACCCGAGGTGTCCGCAGCTCCCATTCCGACGTGAGCAGCTTCTCCAGAGAAAGAAGCCCTGTGCATGGCATCCACTTGCACACCTGTGCCTGGTTCTCACAACATCCCTTCAGAGCCTATTAGTACAATTCTTGTTTGAGTTCCTTTAGGGTAAAAAAAAAAAGTCATTAAACACATGTCCCTGCAAAACTGTGCAATATAACAGGAAATTGAAATGACCTTTGTCCTGGCACAGAGGAGCACTGAGCCAAAGGAGTCCTGAATTGTAGCACCCCAGTTGTCCCCAGCTGCTACTTGGTTGGCGTGACTGTGCTGACATTCGGCAGTCGGATAGCGTGTATGAGCAGCCGTGGGATTTTATTGTCTGCCTTCCTAAATCTGTCCTGCTGTAACTTAAAAACGAAGTTACGGAGTCTCTATTAAGTGGTCTGGTTCTAACTAGGTTGTGAAATTTGTTTGCTAAAGTCAGCTATAAAGCGTTAAGAATTCCAACAGCACGGGGTGTCAGAGATAAACAGAGCAGTCAGTGTATGGTATTGGAAGAAATTTATTCAGCAAACTTCGCCAACCCCAGAAAGGAGATTATATGTTTGGGGAGATAGGGCTCCATTCTGTGAGTGATGTTCATTTAGATTTTTTTTTACACCAAAGGGCATTAAGTCTCTTCATGTTAACAAATCTTATTGCAAAGCTCAAACTCCAAATGGAGAAGGTAGCTGGCGACTGTCCCCCAGCCCCGGTATGGACGCTGATGTCCCTCGAGAACAGGCACCTCTCTCCTCTGTGGCATGAGCTTATACTTTCCCTCTTCCTGAAGAATTAAAAACACTCAACGTCAGCCCTTCCATAATTGTAGTTTTTTGCTCACAGTAGCTGCATATCTGGTGGCAACTAAGATGTTCAGACACTAAATCAATGATTGTCCCACCAGCCAGTGACTTAGGCTTGCAATAGAATAGACATGCCAAAGGGGTCATGCCTTTAAACTTATTTGTCTATAAAATTAAAAAATGAGCCTATCAATTTTATGTATAAAAATTATTCAATTGAATTAATTAATTCTCCCCATGATTCTCATCCAGGGACAATTTTCCCCCACGAGAGACATTTGTCACTTCTTATTGCCACACCTTGATGGGAGCACTGACATTTATTGGGTAGAGTCCAGGGGTGCTGACATCATATAACAACCAGGAAACCCTACAAGCAGGAACCATCCAGACCAGAATGTCCCCAGTGCCCAGGGTGAGCCACACCGACGGAAACCTATTATGAATTCTCCTTCTTCTGTAAAAAAAGGGACAATCCTCCCTACTAGAGTTTGGAATGCAGCTGCCCTATGCTAAGATCATCTCATTTAATAACTGCTTCAATAAAATGCAGTTATTAAATGAGATATCAGATGAGATATCATATCATATGTCTCTTCTGATATGACTTGAAAATTGTGTTCCACAAAATTCTAGTAGGATCAAAAGTTGCCAAAGACCTCAGCATCCTCACGTCCAGCCAGAATTGTTCCTCCCTCAACTCACATCCCCTCTCGGCAGCTTTCAACGCTGTGTTTCTGCCTGGGAAGTCCTCTCTTGAGCTGACAGTCACCTCCCTAGTCTTGTGTGTTTGCTGCCTTCACAGACCTTTGCAGGCAGCCATGAGGAGAGTGGCCCAAGGCTGCTGTCCAGATCTCTCCTGCAAGACGTCTCTAAGGTAACTCGACACGAGCCGTGGACCCAGCTCCTGACCCCTGCTCATCCCTGCCCACTCTCTGGCCCCCTGGCTGGCTCGGGTGGCCCCGCGTGGATCCACTTGTGGTCATTTTAGACCTTTCACTCTTCCCAACTTCCCATAGCCAAACTACCCACAAACCCTGGCTTGACTTGCAGAACACTTTCAAATCCACCCACCTCCTTCCAATCTCTGTGCATCTCCTTTGCAGTAATCACCACGTCCCTAAGATGCTAGACCTGACTGCCTCCCTTGGGCTCCCCTCCACCCCCGTGGCCACAGTAATCCTGCCAGGCCTGTACCAAGTCATGCTGAACCATCCCACCCGTGCCTACCCACACAGGAACACGTGCACACTCTCACATACGTACACACGTGCCACTCGAGGCGCCCCACTGGCTTTCCGTAGCACTTAGGATAACACACAACTTTTGACACTATGCATTCTGGCCCCCACCATCCTCTCAGTCCCCCACACCTTCCTCCCCACCTCTGACCACAGGTCCTTTACCCTCGTTCTTACCCTACAGAGGACACCCTTCCCCTGGTATGCTCTTCCCTGTCCCCCACATCTTGCACAGAACCATTCTATCCTGGAAGTACTGGGGACTGAACCCAGGGGCATTCTACCTCCGAGAGACACCCCTACCCCTTTTTATTTTGTTACATTGCTGAGGCTGGCTTCAAACGTGGTATCCTCCTGTCTCAGCCTCCCAAGTACTGGAATTACAGGTGTGCACCACCACACCCAACTACCAATTACTCTTTTGTAATTGGTACCCACTGCTACCCACAGCTGGCTTCCTCCCATCCACACAAATGGTGACCCCTGCAGAAGACGAAATTGAGAAGCAGACCAGAGAGTGAGGGATGCTCACTGCACTCAGCCCTCAATTAGAAGCAAAATTGTGAACGCAGGTGTATTTCCCCCTAGGAAAAATTGCTAAATTTCAAAAAAAATTCAAAATTGCTAAATTTTGAAAACTGTAAATGTAGATCAAGTATCTGAAGAGGGCAAATGGAGAGCACAATTAATTGACTCTATTTAAAATGTCATGTTTTATTGTTATTTAGGTGGCATTCCGATTAAACCAGTAGGCAGGTGTCTGCTCACCTTTAACTGCGGTTCTGTTGGGTCGCAAGGTTCGTGGTTGAGAAAGCCGTGGCCTGGGAGTCAGACAGCAGCCGACTCTCCCCATTGCCAGGATGTGCAATGTGGAAGCTCAGGGAAGAACCAGCCTGGGGTGGGTGTGGGGAGAGGATGTCACAAGAAGTGGGAAGGCACGTCTTTGTTTTCCAGCGTGTGAAGCACAATTGTATTCCTGTGGTAGGTCAAAGCTCACTTACAACTTGCAAGTGGTTTAAGAGAGACCCTGTCCTAAAAGTGCATTTGTGGGTGGATTTTTGTTTTTAATTTCAGACTATAATGTCTCGTGCAAAAGATGAGGAGGCATACTAGTTATCTGGGCTCGCTTACATGACCTTTTGCTTTGATTACGGTGACTTAACGCTACCACCTGGAAACACACCGCTCAACAGGTTTTACCACTGTTTCTTGGGAAAGTCCTTCTCTGATCTGGGCTCCTCCCCCAACTGCAGGGCAGAGCAGATGATGGGCAGGGCAGAGCACTGAGGTTGGTTTCCTGGGACCCAGGCAGAAAGCGGGGGCTGTGTCAAACGCACAGGGCACAGAGCTGGAAAGCTGGTGAAATCATTCTGGCCCTGGCTACCAAGTGACTATTCATTCTGTCCAGAAAAGATGCATAGCAAGCACCCAGCCAGGGGGCGATGCAGGCCATGAGCTCAGCAGCTTTCCTCCACCCGCTCTTCCATCATGATGTTTCTGCCCTGGAGCCAGCCAACCACAGATTGAGCCTCTGAAACCCTGAGTCAAATAAGCCTTTCCTTCTCTATACTGTCGCCCTCAGGTGTTTTGGTCACAGCAGCAAAAAGCTAACAAATACTTCACCTTAACCCCAACATCTGTCATGCCTGAGGATGGAGATCAGAGGGGAAAAGAAAAACTGGGGAAATAACTAGAGCCCCTGATGATTCAAAAGAAATGTCATAGGCATCTCTTTTGGATGAAACAACATAGAAGTTGAGCAGTGCCAGCTTCACATGGCCAGCATGCTGGGTTCCGGAGGGCTGTTCTGCAGTTATTCTAATCAATGTGATTGTCTCTCTCATAGCCAGTCTCTACATGGAAGAATCAATGAGCACTAACACCACTCACTGCTCTGTGCCCTAAAACCACCTGACTGGGCTTTTTTTTTTTGCCACTTCCTCTTTCTTTCCCTCCCTCTTTTTCTTTGGAAGCCTCCCATTTTTGTTTCCAATCCCAACCTTCCTCTCCAAGATGAGTAGCATCAGCAGGTGAGGCAGTAAAGGTCAGCAAGTGCCTTACCTACCTGGGGATCCCCCAGAACAGTGTCTTTGATTAGGAGCTGAATTTTTTTAAGCTTGCATTTGAACCAAAGTCTTTGCTATAACTGGCCCCTTTTCTAAAGCTGCCCCACATAGCTATGAAGGGACAAAGAATAACATCAGTCCTCTCAGTGGATAGCACTTGCTCGACAGGGACAGTGAGTCAGGAGCACAGAACAGAGGGTTTAGGGCTTCCTGGAGGAGAGAGCCCAGCTCCTGAGCAGCAATGGTTAGATGCAGAGCCGTGGAAGTACAGACTGACTGGCTGACTAGGGATCTGTCCCTGCTTTTCACCTCATTCCCTCTCTTCAGTAATTATGATGTGCATAGTGTGCATAGTTCTTGCATTTTATGAATGGTCATAATTGAATTTTTTAGATTTTTTTCCTATTTGTACTGCTGCTATAGCCTCGTTTCTCTTGTTTATAATATTAGTGAGCCTCCGTTATGTTATAAATGATAACAAACTTTTTCACATCTATTTAATGTTAGTGTAAACATTGTCATTCCTATCCTCTAGAAGTTTAAATTCAAACTAAAAAAATCTTGTGCCTGAGAATACTATTTCCCTAAAGAGATTGATTTTCTTTCTCTTTTCTGCTGGCAGAAACTCTTTTCCTTTTTGCCCTTGCTGGCAGGTTGCTCAGGAATAAATTTTGTCTCAGTCACCAAAATAATTTAGTCCCCCTGGTTGTCATATTTGTTTTTCCTCCTTTATCTTTTAGTTCCAGTGCTTCTTAATCTTATTGTCTCAATATTCCTTATTGAAGGTCATCTGAAAGCCAAGAGACAAAGTAAATAAACACCAGGAAGCAACAATTGGCACTTTTCTTTCTTTTTTTTTTTTGATACTGGGGATTGAACCTAGGGGCGTTCTACCTCCAAGCCACATCCCCAGCTCTTTTTATTGTTTTTATTTGGAAACAGGGTCTTGTTAAGTTGCTGAAGCTGGCCTTGAATCTGCAATCTTCCTGTCTCAGGCTCCTAAGTACTGGGATTACTGGCGTGCGCCACCATTCCTCCATTCACTCAACAAATACTTACGGAGCTTCATCAATGTGACAGATCAGTGCTGGGTGCTTGGGATCTAGAAAGACATGAGACAAGTTCCTGCCTTCAACTAGACCACCGCCTAGCAGAGGAAATTAACTTGCAATGAGTTCTGGGAATGTGCTAAGTGTGGACCAGGGGCCCTGACACAGCACGGGGGGACAGAGAGGAACTGCGCTGCCAGCTGGGTCAGGTCAGCGAACAGAGGGGTTCAGCCAGAGCTGCTCAGTGAAGGCTCAGAGAAAGAAAGATGTTTCATAGGAGCTTGGCATGGAGAGGGTGCAGGGCAATCGGGGGAAGCAGGATTGGGCACCAGCAAGGATGGGCAGTTGCCAGGGTGCTGCGATGTTTGGTATAGGTAGAAAAGCCAGTAGTGACAGTTCAGGGTTGGACTTTAAGGGACGGTTTGTCAGGCCTGGCCCTTATCCAGCCATTCTTACCTGTGGGCCCTGCTTCCATCTACCCAACTGGAGCTGCTCTTCCAGGTGGCCCCTCTTCTGTGATCCTGAGATTCACTGAATTGCCGAAGACCTCCCACTAGGCCCTACCTCACAGAAGTTCCACCACTGCCCAATAGCACCAAGCTGGGGGCCAGGCCTCTAACATACAGGCTTTCAAGAGACGCTCTAGATCCAATATCAGCAGACTGTAAGAAGTTGGCATGAGCTTTTCCCTGCTACATGTTATCATAGAAAAAGGGTAGGAAAAAGATTCCAGGAAAAAAAAAAAACTTTAGCATGTAGATTTAAAATTGAGCAGGATGAGCCGGGTATGGTGGTGCACGCTTGTAATCCCAGTACTTGGGAGGCTGAGACAGGAGGATCACAGGTTTGCAGCTGGCCTCAGCTACTTAGTGAGGTCCTGTTTCAAAATAAAGAATAAAAAATAGTGCTGGGGATGTAGCTCGGAGGTAGAATGCCCCTGGGTTCAATCCTCAGTACCGCAAAAAAATAAAATAAAATAATAAAATAAAATAAAATTGAGCAGGGTGGTTTTACATTTTGATAGTTTATTTGTCTGTCTGTCTGTCTGTCTGTCTGTTTGTTTGTTTGTTTGTGGTACTGGGGATTGAACCCAGGGGCATCCTACCTCCAAGCTACATCCCCAGCCCTATTTTATTGTTTATTTTGAAACAGGGTCTCCTATGTTGCAGAGGGCCTCACTAAGTTGCTGAGGTTGGCCGCAAACCTGTGATCCTCCTGTCTCAGCCTCCCAAGTAATGGGATTACAAGTGTGTGCCACCATGTCCGGCTTGGTTTTACATTTTGAAGATAATAAGATAAACCAGGAGGAACTGAGAGAGAAAATCAAACATCACACCTGAGTGAAGAAAATTTTTTTAAAAAGAAATACTTAAATAAATAGACTCATGAGAGAGCTGAACCATTTTTGCAGAATTTCAGTCTGGGTGGAAGTCCCCAGTGTGGTCATCGGGGTCACATAAACCCATGTGGCCTCTTCTTTCATGAGCCAATCCACAGCTCCCTGCACCAGGGTGATAGGTGATAGGTGGATGATGCCATCACTCAGAGCTGAAAATTCAGACTTCATGGATTTGATGACATGCTTTATTGAGTCTACATTAAACAGAACCAGAAGGTGCATCAGATAAAGGGGAAGAGGTGTCGGGTGGCTTTTGACATTAGCTAGAAAGACAGGTGGTATGACATCGATGAAAACGATACGAAGACAGGGAAGTTTCATATTCACTCTTCCCTTTCGGTTCTGAAAACACAAACATCAGCATCGCAGGGCCAGAAAGTAAAACTCACAGTGACTAGGATGTGAAACTCACCACACAGGCTCCGCGTATGTTGCCGTGATGCAAAATGAAAGTATAGAAAGTCCAACGGCTAAATGAATGCCTAAGGTTTCTCAGACAAGATCTCTGAGGTCTCTCCAATTATGATATTCAAATGTTGTTAGCAACAATAGAAAGCACAATTTAAATATGTGACTTAGTGATTTTTTTTAATGCAACCGGGGTTCTTCTGAGAGTTCTGAACTCTCCGTAGCAGCTGCGTACTTCAGTCCGGGTGGTATTTGGGGAAACACTTGTCAAATCCACATTTGGGGCCAAAACTGCCTGTGTGAAAACAATTTTTTTCCCTATTGTTAAGTAAAAATTCCATGAGCAAAAAAAAAAAAAAATTCTTGCATTGTGTCCAGTCGAAAAATATCTTTCCGCCGACAATATTACCCTAATGAGCTTGCTTGTGATGTTTTCATTGGAAATAAGTAGCAGAAACATGCAAGCTCTCTCTAGGACCTCATCCTCCACTATTTATTAAAAGAATGGGAATAAGCTGGCAGACGATTATTAGTGGCAAATGCCACCGCTCCCGTCCGGGTAATCGGGAGCCCTTAGGGTAGCATCCTACATCTGCAACACCAGCCTTCTCCCCCATCACGCGGAGCTCTTTAAGGAATAGCTTAGAAGGCTCCAACTCGACGCTGTGGCACAGGCTTCTGGTACCATGGATTTTCAGCCTCTGGCCCAACTGGCTGAAATAAGTCTTTGCTAATTTATCAGCCAGTTCAGGTCTCAGCTGCGGTTTCTCAGCTTTGATCAAAGCCGAAGCCCATAACATCAGAACATCATGTGTGAGCCTGGGTCTGGATCAGCGGGGGCTGGGAGGACCGAGGAGCACAGAGGGGCAGGAGCATGGTTGGGCCACCTGCTCCCCTCATTAGCATGGGATGAAATGGCACAGCTGATTGGCCCAGGGAAAAGGTGGGGGTGGGGATGAAGGGGACAGAGGTACTCTCAGAGGGACTGGAATTCCACCTGCTGCCTCAAATAAACTCTAAGTACCAAGCACTTAGCACTTAGAGATAACTAGGAACCCAGCCCTCAAGTACTTAGATTCTAGTGAAGTCCCCAGATTTGCAGAGACAGTTACTTGATGAACCCATGGACAAGGAAGAAAAAAAAAATGACGGGAATACAGAGAGACGGGCTGCAAGGACAGTTTGGCTGAAAATTTGGGCATAAAAATGAAAGTTAGGGAACAAAAGAAGCTTCCAGGACCTGGTCCTCCTTCATTCAAGTCTAATTATTATTAAGTACCAACAGATACAATCATTTATGAAGCACCTACTACAGGCAATGCACTCAAATAGATTAGCATAGTTCTTGCCCCCCCAGGACTTCAAGGCAGAAGCACAAGTGACCTTGGTAAAGAATGTGGGGTGTGTCATTTGCTTGTGCAGTGCACTGTGGGAGACAGACCCTGTCTGAGGCAGATTATCTGGAGAGTTTCCCAAGAAGTAGCCATTTGCAGTGAGCGTTCGGGGCAAGTAGGGCTTCTGTTCTCCAAGATGGGCATGAGCTGCAACTGACTTCTTGGAGCCTGAAAAGATAACTCAGCGGGTCCAGAGCCCTCCCTCTTCCACTGTGATTTGAAGGAAGGAGGCTGCAGCCTACGGGAAGAACAACTAGAGCGGCACCCTGTGTCCATTTCCTACAGAGGGTCTCTTTGAGATGCGGTCTCCTTGCCCTGCAAGGAATCATGCGTCAGTCCCAACATTCCTGGAGCAGAGCAGGTGCAAGAGAGGCTGACCCACACCGCGTGCTGCCTGGCTTTCACCTTGAGCATTCCTTCTCAGCCTGCCAGGGGTACCTCTTTCCTCCCACACCCCCTTTGTAAGTGTCCTGAACTCCCTCCCCAGCCCACCATCTTCTTAACTCGCTATGCAACCTTGAGCAAACTGTTAAAATGCTGACTCAAATTCCTCCTCTCTGAAATGGGACCATTCAAAAGAGTATCTCCCAGGGTCCTGCTGAAGGCGAAATGTGTTAGTGTTCAGGACAGGACTTAGCCCAGAATGAGTACTCACAAATTTCCATTACATTTAACCATGATTTTACTACTAAGTGGTCTGAGCCACACCAATGGCTCACCACATTTATAAGCTGTTATTTTCTGTCTTGCTCAACATTCTCACTGCTGTAACCCAAAAAGACGGACCACACAACTTAGACAAAGGAAGATTTATTTGCTCACAGTTTTTGGAGATTCCAGAGTTCAATCTATGTCAGGCTGGGTCTGCGGAGCTCAGAGCATGGTGGTGGGAAGCAGAGAGAGGGAGAGAGCAAGGCTGTGTTCACACAGCATGGAGGCTAGAAGCAAGAGAGCAAGCGAGCAAGGGGATTCAAAGACAAAAGCACCGTCCCTAAGGCCACACCCCCAGGGACCCACCTTCTCCAGCCACACCCCACCTGCCTAGGTTACCACCCAGTAAATCCATTATAATGGATTTATCTAGCAATGAGATTACAATGCTCATGACTTAATTATATCAATTCTGAACATTAATGCATGAGCTCTTCAGGGAACATTCTATATCTATCTATAACAACTCCCACATCCATATCTGCAGCACTACTCTCCTCTCAGCCTGCCCTGTACACCCAGCTACCCTGTGGATGCCCTGTGACTGTAAATGGGCACCCCAGGCCATTCAGACCCATCTAAAGAGCATGTCTCCAAGATGGGCATGAGCTGCAGTGACCCAAAAGGGCACTCAGACCCCCCCCATTCTACCCAATGAACAGATCTGATTTACTGGAAACCTCTCAACAGGACAGTCTCCCTTCCACTCCACTCCCTCCTCTTATCCTGTCCTACCTCCCAGCTCCTCTGCCTCCAGGCTAGGTCTTCCAATACCTAGCATGCATGTTGAATCCTGTCATTCTCCTGGCTCAGCCCTCCCCTGGTTCTCCAGGACTTTCTGGGTAACATCTGGACTCCTGTCATCATGCAGTCCTTCAGAATGTCTCCTGCTTTTATAGCCCATCCCCATAAATGTGGGCTTCATACTCAGTAAAGAGCAGGCCTTCAATAAATACTTGAATGCATGAATGAATGAATGAATGAATGAATGAAAATCTTTCTTCTGGCCATTCTGAACTATGTCTAATCCCCTAGAGGTGTCATCCCTGGAGGCAGGCCTGCCCTCATGCCCAGTCTAGCTGGTTCCGCACTTGGCCATTAGCTTACTGGGTCCTCCACGGGCTGAGACGGTGCACTCTGTGCCTTCGTGGGACTCCACGTCTACGCCCTCTTGGGAGACTCTTCCCTAGATGAGCATTTATTGCTGGTCTTCCCGCTGATCTCAGAGTCCCCAGAAGTCAGGAAGAACGTCATACTTGAGGAGTCTCACCACCTGGTCTAATGTAGACATCCACTTGTGGTTTATCAACGCTCAGAGGAATGGATCAAAAGCCACTCGTGCCGTATAAACAATGCCAGCAAAGGGAGAGGTTAGCATGGCCTGGCATTCTTACCTTCTGGCTTCATTCCCACAGGGCTTCTCAGTCCGTGCCACACCTGTCTCAGGACGCTAGAATGGACCTTCCCTGTTGGCTCCTCCCTCTGTTTCCCACTGTTGCAACATTGACAGACTTTTGGAAGGCTTATCTGCCCTTCGAACTTCTGATGGTGATTAAGAGGTATAATGGCCACTGAACAGTCCGGTTCAGCGCGGAGAAAGCCAACCAACATTCACCAGCAGGCTTTAAAAGCTGACGGTTGCGACAGCCAAGAAAAGTTCATTAAGTGCTGAGCAGTGTAAGGGCAGAAGAAACAGCGACAGGGCAGCTCCCTGGGGAATCCAAGAGCTGGCCTTGGAGACAAACCAATCCTAGAGGAATCTGGGGAAGTCACGTTACAAAATGCAGCTGATGGCTAGACACAGGGACGAGCTCAGGACCACTTCATGGTGGCACAAACCATTTCTCATGGAGGGAGGAGAACAGGCTAGAAGGAGCTCCCAAGCACACCAGAACCTCAAGGCATGGCCAACACCCCCAGCCTGTCCATTAAAGACCGCTTTCTTCCCCTTGCCTAGATGCTGGGGCAGGAGAAATCGGGGGAGCACACCCCCTACTTGAAGTTGGAGCTGCAAGCAGATCAAGAGGAACCAGGTGAATTTTTTTTAAACAGAGGATCCAGGGATAAAACGTTGGTCTCTATACTGTGAATAACTTTAAAATAAATGGTATTGCTCTTTACACAGGACCAGTAGTAAAGGTGCATCTTCAAAAATGGGGAGGAAATGCAATGTGCAAAAACTGGGAGAAATCTTGAGTTTCTGAGCATCCGTGAGCCACAGAGGCACCAGGGGTAGAGTCTAAGTAGGGGACCAGGGGACACATTGTCCTATCCAGGGCATTCTTAAGGACCTAAGGAATGGTTATTACGAACCACACCTGGACAAGCAGATGCAAGGCAGCACCGCCAGGCACCGAGTGAGGGCAGACACCTTGCTCTGACGAGTGAACTCCACAAACGAAATCCTGCCGTGGAGAGGAGAAAGAGTGCATAGTTCTAAAAGCCAAATCATACTTAAAAAAAGAAAGAAAGGTAGATCTGTTTGGACTTAGTTTTTTGACTTTTTCAACCCAAATCCTATAGGCATTTCTTATCAGCAAAAGTAGGCAATAAAAGAAAGACTATGAGAGGACTGAGCCAGAGCTCTTGTGAAACCCTTTCAACAGATCAGGATGTTCCTACAAACAGGAAATATTTAGCAAGCAGCACACACCGGCTGGAGCTGCAGCTGGAGGACGCAAAGACGGTTCTGGTCTCCGCTGGTGCACACCAGCGTTCTCGCCTTTAAAAAGAAGCCCATAAGCCGGGCGTGGTGGCGCACACTTGTAATCCCAGTACTTGGGAGGCTGAGACAGGAGGATCACAGGTTCACGGCCAGACTTAATAACTACTTAGCAAGACCCCCCTCAACTTAGACCCTGTTTCAAAATAAAAAATAAAATGGAGCTGGGGGTGTAGCTCAGAGGTAGAATGCCCCTAGGTTCAATCCACAATGAAGAAAAAGAAGAAGGAGGAGGAGGAGGAGGAGAAAGCAGAGGAGGAAGACAAGGAGGAGGAAGAGGAGGGAGGAGGAGGGAGGAGGAGGAGGAAGAAGAGAAGAAGAAAGCAGAGGAGGAGGAGGAGGAAGAGGAGGGAGGAAGAGGGAGGTAGAGGAGGAGGAGGAGGAGAAGGAGGAGGAGGAGGAGGAGGAGGAGGAGGAGGTGGCAGTCTATAAAAGGGAAGCCCTGTTTCACTGGGCAAGTGTTTTACCTTGTATTCCAGTCAGGCAATTTTTAGAGTGAGAAACAGGTATATAACCTGTGTGCTAGAAACATTAAAACTTTCTTCAGACTTCAGAACTGGATGTGCCACAGCGGTGTCCCTGCTGGTGACTTCAAGGGTTCATGATCTGAAAAGAGCTTTCTTTAAGCCCAGGTCCCCTGTAAATAAAATCACCCTAGGAAATCTGAAGTCAGGAAAGTTATAATTTATAAAGGAAACTCAGGAAATAGTGCAAAAAAAAATAAAGAAGAGAGGGGTTTTGTTTGTTTGTTTGTTTGTTTGTTTTGTTTTGCAACAGTTCTCTTTAGTGGCCAAATTTTCATTCCTAGATTCTTCATCAAAAGAATAAGAAATGGCCGGGCGTGGTGGCGCACGCTTGTAATCCCAGTACCTGGGAGGTAGAGACCGGAGGATCCGGGTTCGCGGCCAGCCTCAGCTACTTAGTGAGGCCCTCCGCAACTTCGTGAGACCCTGTTTCAAAATAAAGTATAAAAAATAGGGCCGAGGGCATATCTCGGAGGCAGAACGGCCCTGGGTTCAATCCCTGGCACCGCAAAAAAATAAAATAAAAGACCTGCACACCCAACAGAGGAAGGGGGGCTTTCCATCCATCGCTGCAGTCACCCTGCGGTGACGCTCCTGGTGCTGGAACTTAATGTGGGGGAACGAGGGGAGCATGGTAGAGATGTTCCTGGAAGGCCCGGCTCCTAGGCGATCCTCACAGGGCCGGCAACCCTGGTGGGGCAGTTGGCCCTTCTAGGCTCAGCACATCTACTGATGTCAATCAAGCAAGTCCCCCTTCCCTTGAGACGAGGTTATTATTGTCCCTGCCAAACTCCTCCGATGGAGAAGTCATGCAAAGCAGCAGACTGCTGAGCGCTCGGGGACCAGAGAAGCTCACCAATCCATCTAATTTAGATGTGTGGCCAATGGAGGAAAAGCAAGTTCCCTGAATTCTCTTGTCCATTGACTGTCCCCCAAAACCTACTACCCCCCCAGACAGTGCCTACATCACTTAGTTCCCTGTCCCCAAGTATATTTCACATTTTGGCAGAGTAAAGGTGTTACTGTGAACTAAGGTATTATTTCATTAGCTCAGAATTGGCTGGTTTAGAATCTTTCACATTGCCGGGTGTGATGGCGCACACCCGTAATTCCAGTACTTGGGAGGCTGAGACAGGAGGGGCGCAGGTTCGAGGCCAGCCGCAGCAACTTAATGAGGTCCTTAGCAACTTAGTGAGACCCTGTTTCAAATTATAAATAAATAGGCTGGGGAGGTAGCTTGGGGGTAGAATGCTCCTGGGCTCAATCCCCAGTACCAATAATAATAATAACTATCATTATTATTGTTGTTGTTGTTGTTATCTTTCACACTAGGTTGAAGTTTAATTTTGCCCAGAAAACCTTTTCTTTCACCCAACAATTCAAATTTATGAACAGAGCAAGGTGTGGTGGTACACGCTTATAATCCCAGTACTTGGGAGGCTGAGACAGGAGGATCACAGGTTCAAGACCAGCCTCAGCATCTTAGTGAGGCAGCAACTTAGCAAGATCCTGTTTCAAAATAAAAAATAAAATTGGGCTGAGAGGGTAGCTCAGAGGTAAAGTGTCCTTGGGTTCAATCCCCAGTACCACTATATGTATATATACACGCGGTTTTGGTGAGGAAGTGTCCTAATATATCAGAGATTCCATTGTTGCCCTACATCCCAAGCTCTCCCCAATGATTGTTACAGAAACAGTCATTGTTACTTATTCAGTAACTGTAGCTCCCTAAGGACTCCTAAAAAGCAACACTGACAGCTTAGTTTTGTTACTGTAACTTGGTCAAATAGTCTAATGTTCAGATTGGTAGCTCCCTGAGTTATATCAAATGAGTGTCATCTCATTCTACTTGAAATAAAAAGGGTCCTATGTCTAATAAACGCTGGCAACTGAACTTGAAGGTGTTTGCTATTGGCTCCCAGTAAGAAGGTGATATCGATGGAGCTGCTCTTTATATTTGAAACTGAAGGTCCAAAGGTCTTAAACTCCACTGCTGACACTCCCTCTGCACCCCATCTATGTTCTGTGCTCTACAGGAGATGTGAACCCACTGGGGAGGTGAGACTTGTGCTTATGAGAATCATCTGACCCCAAAGTCCAGGGCAAGTCTAGTCTGCTGTGGTGTGTATATGTTCCCCAAAGTTCATGTGTTGCAAACTTCATCCCTAATGAAACAGCCTTGATAGGTGGAACCTTTAAGAGGTGATTAAGCACGAGGTCTCTGCCCTCATGAATGGGTGGATGCCTTCATTGCCAGGCTGTGTTTGTTATTGTGGGCTCTTGATAAAAGAATAAACTTGCCCCCCCTTTGCTTCTCTTCCTCCTCTTCCTCCTCCTCCTCCTCCTCTTCTTCTTCTTCCTTCTTCTTCTTCTTCTTCTTCTTCTTCTTCTTCTTTCTTCTTTCTTCTTCTTCTTCTTCTTCTTCTTCTTCTTCTTCTTCCTTCTTCTTCTTCTTCTTCTTCTTCTTCTTCTTCTTCTTCTTCTTCTCCTTCTTCTTCTTCTTCTTCTTCTTCTCTCTTCCTGCCATTGGTCTGCACACCGCTCACCTTCACCGTGGTTGCTTTCTGCATCATTGTGTGATTGTGTACACCTAGTTGTCTTCTTCT
Source organism: Glis glis (assembly GCA_004027185.1). NCBI lineage: Eukaryota > Metazoa > Chordata > Mammalia > Rodentia > Gliridae > Glis > Glis glis. The sequence continues at coordinate 5,337 of PVJS01032570.1, read as the reverse complement.
ACAACTGGACCGTGCACTTCTTAGGCAGAGGCCAAGCTTATGCCTCTGGGAGCCACCAGCATCTTTCAAGGAACCAGGCATAAAATCAGCCCTCAGTAAAGCTTTGTGAATGGATGGATGGATGGATGGATGGATGGATGGATGGATGGATGGCCTCATTCCTGGGTTCATGCCTACCTCTTTGTGGGAACTTCCTGGCCTTCAGAAATCAAGTAGAAAAGCAGGTGTCACATTTTCACCCAGCAATCCTCCTGCCTCAGAGTGTGAAGTTCCGGTGAACGTGGACATTACTGTCCAATGTGCGTGTCACCAGGTGGCTGCACAGGTCTGCCGTTCCCCCAGAGTGGCACGGCACTCCACTGGGTGATAAACCAGCTTTTGGCTTCTAGGACCACATCTGCAACTCCTCTGCCATCCCCACGCCCTGCAGCGATATGCCCACTCTTGGCTGGCCTCTTTCATCCACCACCTTGTCTTCAAGCATCCACCCGGAGTCATCTCCATGCTAACATTTCTTATGAGATGCTACCCATTCATAACAATGAGTTCATCGTCTGGAAAAAGAAAATCCAGCCTCATCAATAACTCGAGCAGTCGAGCACAGTACTAATGTTCTCAAGGTGGACTTGTGTCAAGACTCTCTAAAACGCAGCATGAATTACTTAGCCCATGAATGCAAGCAATGCAGGAATACATCAGGAAGGGATTTTTAGCTGCCTTCCCTTCATATCTGTTTTAATGTTTTCACTTCTCTGACCCAACTAGTCAGCTGGACTTAATTCTTTTCTGACTTCAATCTTTCTGTTGTAACCCTCCCTAATGTGTCTGTTGCCAAAGAGCCTGTACCCCAACTCTGAAATCACATTGTATTAAAAAAATGCATCAGTCTTTAACATCTCATAATTTCATGTGCCTCGTTCTTTTTGTTTCTAAGGTTTGGCCAGCTTTTTAACCTTGGCCAAGTTCTAACTTTTAATATTCTGATTAAATGTGATTGTCATCCATGTTTCGATTTTAAAAAAAATCCTCTAAAACCCCTCACCCTGCAACATGTGGTTGGTTTCAATAACTGATTTGGCAGGTAGAGAGCTCTGGCAGGCTCCTAATGCCAAGACCTCCTCCCAGGAGGGACAGACCATGTGCGCTCTCCCACCCCCGGCCTTCCCCTAATTCCCATGTAGGGGAAGGACCAGACAGTCGGCTTCTTTGTCCCCAAGAAGACAGAGGCTCTAATGCCAACTTTCCATGGTGTCTGCTCCTTCTCCAACAGCATCTCCTTTAGTCAACTGGTCTACCATGTCCTGAATTAACTCCACAGATGGGTGAGTTAGTGGAAAATGGGGGACCAGGTACTGGTGTATCACATGGGAAGAGGCATCGGCTTCACATCACCTGATCTGACTTTGTATTCTTGCTTTCCTACTTACTAGCCAAGTAAATTTGGACAGGTCTGCCAACCTTCTACATCCCGGTTACCCAAATGTAAAAGAGTAATAATAATAATAATAACAATAATAATAATAATAATAGTTATAGTAATAATAGTAATATCTATACCATGGGGAGGTGAAGCTTGACTGAGATTACATAATGAATGTACCAGAGAATGGCACATGATAAACAGTACATGTACACTCGATTTACCTATCACCTCTGTGTCTCTGCATCTATTCACATCTTACTCCTTTAGTCAACTGTCAGCTTTTGGGAAGCAGGGACCATTCCTGATTCTTCTTTTCTTCCATCAGAGAAGGTAGTCACCAAGTGCTAATGATTTCGTGTTAAATTCACACTCTAATCCAACTTGCTGTTGTTCTAAAAGGATTTTAATGACTATAAGACATTGCTAGATTAAAAATATGGGCTTCTCTTTTTCTCCTTCCATATCAGACCTCCTGGGAATTTTTTTTAAACTTCTGTACATTTTCTCAGTTCTTGTGAGAGCAACTGAAACCCAGAGCATCAAGAGGGTTGGAGACCGTCCTGGCAGGGAGCAGCCATGTTCTACGTGTGGCATGATATGCATGCAAGCTGTCACTCCAGAGAAAGACAGACAGAGGGAGTGGGGTGGCGGAGAGAGCACTCAAAATGGGCTGCTGGATTAAAATCAAGTGTCTGCCTTATTCTTGTGAATGTTCCACGGTCTTCCACTAAAGACCACACCACACCTGGCAAGACCAATGACCTACTGCTTGGGTGATGAGGAGCCTCAGGGTGGATACCTCCATACATCAAGTGAAAAATAAATTTTCGTTAAAATGCAGGCACTGTTGAAGTTGAGGTGAATTTCTTGGTTTGAAATAGCCGGATTGTAGCTTCAAACATCTACTGCACACCATCTGGGAAAGATATACTCTAAAGAAACCTTCGGCATTAAAGGCATTTTCAGCATCACGCCTGAGCGTGGGCCATGTGTCACATGCCCCAAAAGGTAGGGTGGCAAGGGACTGTCCCTGTCTTAGCAGAGGGGAGGCAGGTATGAAATGTGGGCACTGGTGTGAGTCGGGTGTGCTAGTGCTCTGATAGAAGTTTGCACAGTCGGGGCTGTGGGCGAGGAAGTGGTCAGTTCAAGTTTGCAAATGAGCTGGGGGTGGTGGCACACACTTGTAATCCCAGTACTTGGGAGGCTGAGACAGGAGAATCGCAGGTTCTTGGCCAGCCTCAGCTACTTAGTGAAGCCCTCTACAACTTAGTGAGACCCTGTTTCAAAATAAAGAACAAAAAATAGGACTGGGGGTGTAGCTTGGAGATAGAATGCCCCTGGGTTCAATCCCCAATACTGCAAAAAAAAAAAAGTTTGCAAATGAGCTCTACAAACAGGGTTCCATTTTTAAAAATAGATTGAGTGAAATTTCAAGTTCATTCAAAACTACACCTCCCATGGTGCCCAAATGTTCCCAACCAAGACTAATTCATGAAAGCCCCTGAGAAAATACACCCGAATGGTCCCCCTTCTGTTGCTACAAGTGGGGGGTGAAGCCCCAGGGGCACATGCCCAGCCCAGAAAGTGAAGTGCCTGTTCCTCCGCAGTTTGTCACAGGAGGGTCACATCTACCCACAGGCAGAAGGGACTCTGTACCCAGAAGTTTCCCAAACCAAAGCCGGTTCCTTCAGCACCACCCTGGAAAGAATCAGAGTTCTTCTCTTAGACCCTGAAGCTCTGTCTTATTCCATCTCACCAATGTGAGTTTTGACCATGACACTGGAAAACCCATAGACTGGGCTCTTCTGCCCTTTCTCCTAGATCTGCAAGGATCGCTCTTGGAGTTTCTGGAGGTCAGGGCAGTGTGGCTATTGGTGCCTGAGCTGTAAGCCCTGCAGCCTGCTCTCAGGGGACACCTCTTCCCCATGGCTCACTCCAGACATCCCTTCAACAAGGCTCGCCCTCGTCAGAGCAACTGGATGGACCTCCAGGACCTTCTGCTCTTCCCACCCTGCCCGTGCCCTTGGCTAAGCCATGTGACTTCTGGTTAGACTTCCTCCCCACATCTGTCTTCACAGTACACGCTTCAATTACCCTCAGCCACCTGGGCCACCAAGACACCTCCTGCTAATTACCAGCTCCTGTCTGTGTCTCTGAGCCAATCATTTTCTACTTCTTTACCATTTTGCCTTTTTTTAAGTGTCTTGCTGCATTGCTGAGGCTGGCCTTGAACCTGCGATCCTCCTGTCTCAGCCTCCCAAGTACTGGGATTACAGGCATGTGCCACCATGCCTGGCCCGTTTTGCCTTCTATCTGTCAATTTCTGGCCCATTATAAAATTAGCATCCCCACAGTTGTCACAACCTACAGATGACTGTTTTTGACTGAAGTTTTTAAAACAGCAGATTCCTCAGAGCTATTCTAGATAAACATATGCCACCCTCATATATAACCAGGATTCGGGGAAAGGGTTATGCATTTTACCTCCTGATAAGAAATGCCCTTCTTAGGGCTGACAGTGTAGCTCAGTGGTAGAGCATGTGCTTAGCATGTGCAAGGCCCTGAGTTCCATCCCCAGCCCCCAAAACAAAGCAAAACCAAGAACAAGCCCTCCTCCCACCAGCCACCAATGTCCCTCAGCAACCCCCAACCCAAACCGAGTCTGTTCTGTATGTTAAACTCTAGTCACTCCTTTGCATTGAAACTTACAGGAGCTGTGGGAAGCTGCATGTATACGAGCGATACCTTTACCTGCTGGGGATTTTAGTGGTCAGTTCAGCCGTCAACAGCTAGTGGCAGGCAGGACTCTGCTGGAAGGTGAGACAGAGGAGGCCAGAAGGACTCTAGACACAGAGTCAGAGCGAAGGACACTGAACTCCAACCTCACGTCGTAACAGCTCCTCGGGGTGAAGGGAAAGTAGACAGACCCCAACACGACTCTCTCCGCCCACTTGGAAGACACCTGCCTGGAGAACCACAGCTCGTGGCCTTCGCTTTGTCTCTGCCATGTCCTTTGCTTCAATTTTACAAAAGTAATTGCATGTCATTATGCCATTTCATGAGCACGCTTAGATGAATAGGGGTGGTGCTTCTGGCATTTCTTAGAGTGACGACCACAGAGTGGCCTTCAGTGATGATGTCAAAGCCCCCACCTTGCTTCCCATCGCAGGTATTTACCCTACAAAAGACTCTCCTTTCCCTGTGGAAAGCTTCATGGTGCATCCTCAGAAGTTGGGGGCCTGGCTACGGCTCAGCCAGCTGCAGCTGTGACCATGATGTCTGGGTGGGTCTGGCTGGTGGGGGAGGGGATATGCAGGGGGGTGAGCCCCCCAGGGATATATCTCCATCCAGAACCAAACCTGGGAGACTCATGATCAGGTTGGAGGTGCCTGGAACCCAGCTCTGTCCACTAGCAGAGCACGCATTCCCCAGGGAGCGAGGCTGCCAAGCTCTAACTTACTCTCCATAGGTTCTAGGTGCGCCTGGATGGCAGGAGTTGGGGGCATACCAGAGGGAGAAGCTTTGGGCTGAAAGTGACAGAAAACCTAACCACAGTGGCTGTGGAGAATGCGACTGCCAGAAGCAGGTTAATGTTTGCCTAGGAAAGGTCTAAGGGTCATGGAAAGCCATGGTCGGACTGATGAGCTGGCTGGAAGCAGCCCGCTCCTCCAAGGTAAACGTTCCTGGGTCTCTTGCAGGTGCCTACTCCCAAATATCCCACTTGTCAAACATTGTCTCAAGGATCTTCTGCACATCCTCAGTGGTTTTATTGCTAACCACTATCTCAATGACTCTCTACAATTTTTCTGCAGCCAGCCAAGTTAAACGTTTACCTCTAGCCCTCGCTGCAAATACACTAGTTAAATTTTACCTCTCCAGTGCTGCACGTATGCAGGAGCATCCATACCTCAACC
>PVJS01032569.1:0-22686 GCA_004027185.1 Glis glis | reverse complement strand
GAGGAAATGGGGACAAGCATAGAATTTCAATTTTAAGTACCATAAATATCCACTAAAAGATTTCAAGCAGAAGATAAATGTAATTTGATTTGTATTTTTAAATATATATATATATATATGTGTGTGTATGTATACATGCATATATATATATATATATATATATATATATATTAATCACTGTAAGTACTCTTAGTTTTAAAGAAAATTCAACTATGGGGAAGCAGGAATAAAAGCAGATAAATCAGTAGGAAGCTAATAATAGTGATTCAACTGACAGGTGATAATATTCTGTACTATGGTAGATATGAGAGATGGAAAGATTCAAGACATGAATTGAATCTTGAATTGTTTGAATATAGGATTTGTGAATGTGGGCAGGAGTGAGGATACAGAGGAATCACCGATCGGTCATGTTTTGACTGGAGATGATGGCACAGTACTGCTCACTAAAAATGGAGACACGGGAATACAGGACTAGTAGGGAGGAGAATTTGGTTTGGACCCTTTTATGTTTGTCAGTATAAAGATTATATTTAAAGCTATGGGACCCAATGAATTGTTAAACAACACAAGTGAAGTTGGAAGCATCATCTGAAAACTTGGAATAAAGACATGGAGAAATGACTTCAAAATATCCATTATATTAATGTCCTTAAGGAAAGATACTTATCACATATTAAGAAGTTGAAAAAGTAAAGGTATAGAAATAAATAACTGGTAACCAGTTCTAGAACAGAAAAGTTGATTAATAAGTGATAGTATATGAAAATTCCATTTATAAGTAAATATATTAGGATTTTAGGAGAGGAGAGTGAGAAGCAGTGACACACATTTTACCTCACTAGGAAAAATGAAAAGTCTGTTACTATAAAATAGATAGTGAACATTGGCTATGATTAGGTTTTAGCAGCACAGAATCAAAATACCATTTATATGTAAAGAGAATTACAAAATATTTGGTGTCTTACTCAGCATTCTCACTGCTGTATCCCAAGAAATCTGACCACACAACTTAGAGAAAGGAAGACTTATTTGCTCACAGTTTTTTGGAGATCTTGGAGTTCAGTCCTTGTGAGGCTGGGGTATAGCGCTGGAGCTCAGACCATGGCAGTAGGAGGCTCTGCTCTTCATATCATGGAGGCTAGAGGCTAGAGAGGGCAAGCATGGGGAGGAGGAACCAAAATATAATCCCCAAGGCCACACCTTCAGAGACCCCTTATTAGCAAACAAACTAGCTTCCAACATTGCCATCTTGTTTCCATGAAGGTTGGGGGACATTTCAAATTCAAACCATTACATTTGAGTACAGGACTCTACCTTCCAATATAGAAGCAAAAGGGAAGTATAAAGCAATCCCAACTCTCTAAATCTTTAGCTTAACACATAAAGAACAACCTATACTAATGAAAGTAGCTGAAATATCCAAAAGTAGAAAACAAAACCTTTCAAATTGTTAACTTGAGTTAAAAACTCAGCCTCACCAGTTTTATTATGTAAAAACTGTAGCTTTTATGGGAGTCTGATGTCCCCATGGGGATAAAAGAAAAGATTCATAAACTGAAAATCCAGAAACCCTCAAGCCTTCTCTAGAGTGTTCTGCTCATTCTTCTTGCAGATATAATAATCTTTTGATTAATCAAGTTTAAAGTTTATAAATACAGTTGGCCCTCTATATACATTGGTTCTGCATCTACAGATTCAACTACGAATTGAAAATATTTTTAAAAACTACACCTGTACTGAACATGTACAGACTTCTTTTTCTTGTCATTATTCCCATAGCAATACAAGAACTATTTACATAGTAATTACATTGTATTAGATATTATAAGTAATCTAGATGATTTAGAATATATGGAAGGATGTATGTAGGTAATATACAAATACTACCCCCCCATTATGTGAGACTTGAGCATTCATCAATTTTGCTATCCATAGGGGGTCTCCTAGAACCAATCCTCCAGAGATATCAAGGAATAATTATATAATAAGCCCTCTTATAAATAATATAAAGATGTTTAAACACTATAAATCTACTTAACCCCCATCTTACATATTATTATTTTCCATTATTTTATTTCTTTCCCTTTTTATTTGAAGAGTATTATTTTCATCAGTGTTATTACTATTTTATACAGATAGTAATGATCTTATTTACCATATTCTACCCAAATAATTTGCATATGACTTCATCTTGTATCTCAAACCTGGGGTATCGGCTCATTTCACTTCTTCCTAAAATATATGCTTTAAGAGCTTTTGGCCTGGTGCAGTGTCAAATGCCCATAATCCCAGTACTTGTGGCCCGAGACAGGAGGATCACAGGTTCAAAGCCAGCCTCAGCAACTTAGGGAGACCCTGTTTAAAAATAAAAAATAAAAAGGGCTTGAGGTGTAGCTCAGAGATAGAATACCCCTGGGTTCAATGCCAGTACCACAAAAATAAATAAATAAATAAATAAATAAATAAATAAATAAAGACTAGAAAGTCTTTATTTTTCCTTTATTCATGAATGATATTCATGAGTGTTACAAATTCTAAAATTGACATTATTTTTTCTTAAGACTTCAATGTTTTTTCATCTGCTGGACTTTTGTTTCCATTGAAGTCTTGAGAAATCTACTCTTCATCTATTTGTCATTCTTTTTTAATTGAAGTGTATTTTCTCTCTAACAGCTTTAATGATTTCCATTCCATCTTTATTCTACAATTTTAGTAAGAAAACCTAAATGAGAATTTCTTTGGACACCTTAGTAATGTATGTTGTAAATTTATGACTTTATTCATGGAAAATTGTCACCAATTTTGTTTTCAAGTATGGCCAGCCTTCCATTTCCTTTATTCTGTCCTCTGGAACTCTAGCTAGGTATTTGTTAGTGTCCATTTTAGCATCCACATTTCCTTGTCTTTTTCCTCCTTGCGAGTCAACCGAAGAGAGGCAGCCACTCCCATGACAGGGAGCAAGGGTATAGCACAATCCAGAGAAAATGCCAGAACTATGCCAGAGACATCTCCACCATTTGGATAGCCCACAGAACATGGCACCACAACAAGCCACTTTTGCATCCATGTTTCTTAACCATATTCTATAATCCCTTATATTTTTATATTGCATTATGGTTAGTTACTGAAACTATTATCCTGTTCACTAACTTTGTCTTGCTGTTCACTCACCTATTTTTTATTTCCATGACTACTTATAGTATCTAAATTTTTTATTGGGATATGTTTTAAATCTACTAAGACATTATAGATTGTTCCCTATACTTATATAAATTCCATTTTTATTTCTCTAAATATTTCATCCAAAGTAATTTATATCTTGAATCTGATTATTCTAATACATAAAGTCATTGGGGAAATAAATCTGTTTTCCAACATTTTAATCATGGTGACTTGTTCCCTTTCATGGTTAGAGACATTATTTTTTAATATTAACTAATATTTTTAAATTTAATCTATACAATTGGTTGGAACCTAATTAATTCCCTTCAATGTGAGTTTGCATTTGCCTTTTCTGAATTCCAGAGAATTTTATCAATCTAGAAACATATTGTTCCTTTCTAAGCTTAATCCACAAAATCTCAAGTTTAGCTTTGCTACATCTCTGGACTCTTACGAACTTATCTATCACACTGCTAGTGTTCATTTTCCTATAGGACAGACTGCTATTTTACTTTATTTTAGAGTCCTTTAAGACTTCTTTGAGCAATTCCTGATGTGCAGTAAAATTGATATCTGGCACAAATTTCCCCAGAATGTGGTATGATTTTTCCATAAGAGTTCTTTGGTGTTATTTTATCAGGAGGATCTATTCTGCAGCATTGCAATAAGTAGAACCAAAGTGTTGTATCAAAAATTATTTTTTAAACAGTCACATGTAATTGTAAATTATTTTGATTAGACTGATATGAATGGATATGTGTGCATATTTAATGACAAACACTAGGGCAGAGTTCTGTGTATTGATTTTGAGGGTCCTTGATTGAGCTAAATACATTGATATAGGTGTCTTTAGCTAACAAACTTTAGGCTTGAACAAGTCACCACATTCATAATAGTATATTGGGCTTGTTAGCACAAACCTAGAGCCAATGCAATGTTCATTTAGAAAACAGATTCTAGACATCTCGTGGCATATTATAGAGAAAGGAGTTTTAAGACTTGAAGTTGGGAATTGAATATAGGCTATATCATGGATACGAAAAATGGAACAACCCAACATCTGAAATCATTAGCGAAATAAACCTATTATTGATTGATAAATTGCCGAGACTGGTAAAGTGTGCCATGATTTAAATGGATTGCCTGTTCCTAATGGGACTTAGGTGACTCAAGGTGCAAAGGCCAAATAATACTTATTAGCTATTTATTAGCTGCTATTAATAATAACCATTGTAATACAAGTGGTTTGATTAGTGAGTGGTTAATTACTTACAGGGCCTCTAACATGGAATCAGATTCTAAGATGGAGAATAGACCCAAGTCTGTTTGTTGACTACTGCTTTCTCAGAGTCTAGAACTATGCCTGTACCTCTCAGGAGCTAATAAGAACATGTCAGATGAGTGGAAAAATAACATCTGATAAATAACAAACACAACCCAAAACTCCATGTTTGTTTGTGGGTTTTTTTTGAGGATTTATTTTATTTTATTTTTTTATGTTCATTTATTGGTGCATTGTAATTCCATGTTTGTTAATAAGTGACTTACTGAACAACCAGAATACTGAGGATACTTCCAGATTATGTATTTCAGTCTATCTATGGAGCCTTCTTCATTTTAAACTAAATTTCTTCAAAATTATTGGTGGATTAGAGGCAAAAATTAATCACAAATTGATTAACTATAATCATGAATGTAGAATATAAAAATATAAAAATGTACATTTTTGCATGTATAGAGAAATACCTCACAATATATATATTTATAAATATATAAATAGTCAATTTAATGTGATTTATTTGTTTTATATTATTTCTAAACTTTGTTATAAATTTATGTTGATAAATGTATTTAACCTAATTCCACTACAACTGAGTTATATAATGTAGCTCTTAAATCAATTCTGTTTTCATAGATTCCATACTCATCTTGAATCTTGGAGCTAAATATCACAACTAAATGGTCACCAGTCCTACCCTGGAAAAACCTGCAGTTCATTTCATCTGTTCTTGCCTAAAGCTCCCAGGAAGATATCATATAAGCATGCCAAAGGAGACCATTACTGGTCATCCCTAAACACACTTTTGTTGACAGAATTTTACACATCCCTAAACATCATGCATTCTTATTTCCAGTTAGAGCTTCTTATGGTCAGCTATGGGGTGCCCCCGGAAGAGCTCATGTATTAATGTTCAGGGTTGATCTGGTTCGGTCATGGGGGTTGTAATCTCATGACCTGGGTGGTAATCGCAGCCGGTGGCCTGTGGCTGGAGAAGGTGGGTCCCTGGAGGTGTGGCCTTGAGGACTGTGCTTCTGTCTTTGAATCCCCTTGCTTGCTTGCTCTCTTGCTTCCAGCCTCCGTGATGTGAGCAGGAGAGCCTGTTTGCCCTCACTCTCTCCCAGCTTCCTGCCACCATGCCATGGATCCAAAGTCTCCAGCCTCAACATGGACTAAACCATGAAATCTACAAAAAGAATTGTGAGCAAATAAATCTTTCTTTCTCTAAGTTGTGTGGTCAGGTTTACCAGGATATATCAGTGAGAATATTGGCTATGATACAGCTCTTCCAAATTTGACACATCTCCCAAACACAACCACACCACTTCTTTCCATAAGGTTACCTGATGCCCTAATTTGACTCATTTGTTACCCTTCTTCTCTCCTCTTTGTTCTGTTTCTGAATAGATGGACTTTAATAATTTTTGACAAATAAATTTATAGACATATTTAAGTGACATACTAGTGACATAACAGAAAAATGAATGTTCCAATCTATTTCATTCAATGAAAACTGTTTCCTAGTTAAAGAATTTTAAAACCTTTACCACTGGATGAACTACCCAAGTTTACAGAAATAATCAAATTATAAATGTAATATATGCACATGACTGATATTAAAAACATATGAAAGATTTAATGTGGACCATGAGTATTGTAAAATTTCAAAAGAATGCTTCCATTTTTTGGAATATAAAATGTAATTGGACATAAGGTCAGATTAAAACTTTTATGAGTATTCCTACAGGACCTTTACTAATTGATCTTGTCCTACATTTTATACACTATGTTAATAATGCATCTGCTGCTCTTCATTTACCTATTATAATTATGGATCTTTTATATTGCTACCTTTTGGAGTTGTTATTATTTGAAAATTTTATATACAGAGACCAATAAAATAAAAACCATTGAAATAAGCTGTACTTACGAGGACTTGGGAAATTTCTAAAACTAGAGAATATTAAAAATGATTGGAAAACCATCTGTCCTGAGTGGGCCAGACATTAACTTGACTATCGTTAGGAGAATTGGCTATGTGCTCTAGATTTTCCGATGATTTAGAATATAGATCCACATAGTTATTGAACTAACTTTCTTTAATATTATTACTATCATGAAAAGTATAAGAACATATATATTAACACAGTTATTTCCCCTTCATAAAACATAGACAACAAGACCAAAGCTAACTCATACATTTCCATAAAGTTATTTACTAGAATATTGATTCCTATATCATTAATATCACAGAAAATATAGGAGGAATGTTGATATAAGCCACAGTAGGGTTTTGTAATAGGGTAATCAATTTTTATATGGTAGTTAACATAGTTAAATGGAAATTGGGTGGCTTGTTTAAAAACTAAGACTATCTCCATTTAGGAGGTTGATTATGAAAAACTTCATAGTGAATGCCGTGTATGAATTGTAAACTCTAGGTGCTTAAAATACTGATTAACAATGATAACAGAATATTTTCATCAATGTTCAGAAATAAAAACTTTAGAAGATGTGTTTCTTTTATACTCTTTTTTAAAAAGGCTATAAATATTTACTAAAGATAGCAAAAGATTTAGCAGATCCAGAAAGACATGAAGACAAGGACTAGGAATGAGTTTCATCTAACAAATGAATACAAAAATGACCACCACACCAGCTGTCACAAGTTGTGCTGACTCAGGGTATCTTGCATTTCATCCTGTGACTTATTGTTCTTATTAAACTTTCTGATTCTACATGCTATTGTATCATGACAACTGAAATGTCTAAATCTTTGATTTTAATACTTCTAACATGAATGTGTGTGTGTGTGTGTGTGTGTGTGTGTCTAAATCTTTGATTTTAATACTTCTCACATGAATGTGTGTGTGTGTGTGTGTGTGTGTGTGTAATCCTGGGATTAAACCCAGGAGCATTCTAACTCTGAGCAATATCCCTAACCATTTTTATTTTGAAACATGGTCTCACTAGGTTTCTGTGGTTATCCTGGAACCTGCAATCCTCCTGTCTCAGCCTCTCAAGCACTGGGTGTATGCCACCATGCCTGGCTTCTAATATGAATCCTGATACATTATTGTAATCTTAAAAGTTGAGTATAAAAGATTCACAATGAAAAGCCTCATTTAATTGGTAAAAATTGACAACACCCCTGTTGAAATCTCATGCCATGTCATGACTTCAATAAAGATTATAATAAAACATTCTGTTTAATGTTAATGGATTACCTATACCATCTGGGCTCTTTTACATTTAATATTTCTAGTCATCTTCAAGCTAGAAGATTCACAACCACTTGTCAGTCAACAGGAAAAAAAAGTACATATTTGGGTACATATCTGTTCTTTTTTTAGGACAAAATAATAAATGAAAAGAGCAAAAGCTTTGGAGGAAGATAGACCTGAGTTCACTTCCTATCTCTGCCATTTATTGTGTGACTTTGATCAATTCATGTTAAACATCTTCAGTTTCTTATCAGTTAAAAACGATGAACTATGTTGTGTAGGGGGAGTGTGAAGTGAGACAGAGACAGAGGAAGGAAGAAAGATAAATTTAATACAGACAATATCTATGAAGTAAGTTACCATGTTCTTAGTAATAAGGAAAATATGTTTGTTGGCATTCATAGACTTCTTTTTTTTGAGGTGACTGATCTTTTATTTTTTTATGTATTACATTTATTGGTGCATTGGAGTTATACATTTTGATAAGTGTCAGGGTATCAGAAGCTCATTTAGCCCTCCCTCAAATCCCACCCTATTCACTCCCCATTCCCTCCTTTCCATACTCAGCATAGTGATTGACTCTGATAGGTTTGTGTATATACATCATGTGCATTAGTAAATTTCCCTCTTCCTCCCTCCCATCTCCCTCAGTTAGGTCACCTTCTTTGCTCAACTAAAGTTTTCTCCTTCTTTCTCTGGAGTCCCTTCTAAGTCTCATTCTCCGTAGCTTCCACATATTAGGGAGAACATCCGACTTTTCACTCTTTGTGACTGACTAATCTCACTTAGCATAATGTTCCCCAGTTCCTTCCATTTCCCTGCAAATGATGTGATTTTGTTCTTCTGAATGGCTGCATAAATAAATTTCCATTGTGTACATATCCCATAGTTTTGTGATTCATTCATCTGTTGATGGACACCTTAGCTGGTTCCAACATTTGGCAATAGTGAATTATGCAGCTATAAGCATAGATACACATGCATTAGTCTGGTAGTTTGGTTTTAGTTCTTTTGGGTAGATGCCTAGAAGTGGTATTGCTGGGTCATATGGTAGGTTCATTCCCATTCTACTGAGGATCCTCCACACTGTTTTCCAAAGTGGTTGCACTAATTAGCAATTCCACCAACAGTGTATTAGTTCCTACTTCTCCACATCCTCACCAGCATTTGTTGTTATTTGTGTTTTTAATGATTGCCATTGTAATTGGGATTAGGTGAAATCTCAGGGTAGTTTTGATTTGCATCTCTCTGATTGCTAAAGATTTTGAACATTTTTTCATACATTTATTGGCCATTTGTGTTTCTTCATCTGTGAAGTATCTATTTAGTTCACTTGCCCATTTTTTGACTGGGTTATTTGTTTTTTTAGTGGTGATTTTTTTAAGTTCTCTGTATATTCCAGACATTAGTCCTCTATCAGAGGAGGAGCTGGCAAAAATCTTCTCCCATTCTGTCAGCTCTCTGTTGAGATTCTTGATTGTTTCCTTTGCTGCACAAAAGCTCTTCAGTTTAATGCAATCCCACATATGGATCCTCATTTCAATTTCCTGTGTCTATGGGGTCTTGTTGAGGAAGTCTTTACCTGTGCCTATGTGTTGAAGTGTTGGACCTAATGCCCTTTTCGAGTAGCTGCAAGGTCTCTGCTCTGATTTCTAGGACTTTGATCAATCTTGAATTGACTCTTGTACAAGGTGAGAAAGTGGGGTTTATTTCTATTTTTCTGCATATAGTTAGCCAGTTTTGCCAGCACCATTTGTTGAAGAGGCTATCTTTTTTCCAGTGGATGTTTTTACTCCCTTTGTCAAAAATCAATTGGCTGTAGGTGTGTGGATTTGTTTCATAGTCTTCTATTCTGCTCCATTGGTCTATTTGTCTGCTTTTGTGCCAATACCATTCTGCTTTTATTACTATGGCTTTGTAGTATAGTTTGAAGTTGGGTATTGTGATGCCTCCTGCATGGTTCTTGTTGCTGAGGACTACTTTGGCTATTCTGGGTTTTTGTTGTTCCAAATGAATTTAAGGACAGATTTTTCTATGTCAGTGAAGAATGACTTTAGTAATTTAATGGGTATTGCATTGAATCTGTAGAGCACTTTTGGAAGAATGGCCATTTTGATGATATTTATTCTGCCTTCTCAAGAGCATGGGAGATCTTTCCATCTTCTAAGATCTTCTTCAATTTCTTTTTTTCAATATCTTAAAATTTTCCTTGTAGAGGTCTTTTACCTCCTTGGTTAGATTTATTCCTAAGTATTTCATTGTTTTGGGGAATATCGTGAGTGGAAATGTCTTCTGGATTTCTTTTTCAGTGGATTTATAGTTGGCATACAGAAAAGCTCCTGATTTTTTAAAATTGATTTTGTATTCAGACACTTTGCTGAATTTTTTGATCAATTCTATGAGCCTTCTAGTTGAGTTTGTTGAATTTTTGAAGTATAATATCATGTCATCTGCAAATAGAGATAGTTTCAGTTCCTCTTTTCCTATTTGTACTCTTTGTACTTTTTATTTCCTTCACTTACCTTATTGCTCTGGCTAGAGTCTCAAGTGCTATATTGAAAAGGAGTGGTGACAGTGGACATCCTTGTCTTGTTCCTGTTTTTTAAGGGGAACTCTCCAAGTTTTTCCCCATTCAGTATGATGTCAGCCTTGGGCGTATTGTATATTGCCTTTATGATGTTGAGGTATGTTCCTTCTATTCCAATTCTCTGCAGTGTTCTTATCGTGAATGAGTGTTGGATTTTGTCAAATGCTTTTTCAGCATCTATTGAAATGATCATGTGATTTTTGTCTTCAGTTCTATTTATGTGGTAGATTACATGGATTGTTTTTCATATTTTGAATCAGACTTGCATCCCTGGGATGAACCCGACTTGGTCATGATGTATGATTTTCATGATTTTCATGATGTGGTTTTGAATGCACATTGATAGTATTTTATTTAGAAGTTTTGCGTCTAAGTTCATCAACGATATAGGTCTGTAGTTTTCTTTTCTTGAGCTGTCTTTATTTGGTTTTGGTATCAATGTGATGTTGGCTTCATAGAATGTATTTTGGGAGAGTCCCATTTCTTTCTATATAGATTGAGGAGTATTGGGCATTAGTTCTTCTGTAAAGGTTTTATAAAATTCACCTGGGAAACCATCTGGACCTGGGCTTTTCTTTGATGATAGGCTCTTTATTGCTGCTTCAATCTCTTTAATTGCTATTGGTTGATTTAAATTTTCTATATCTTCTTGATTCAACTTAGGAAGGTTTTACATGTCTAGAAATTTGTCAATTTCTTCTAGGTTTTCCATTTTGTTGGAGTATAGTTTTCAAAGTAGTTTCTGATAATCATCTGGATTTCCGTGCTGTCGGTGATAATATCACCATTTTCATCTCTCATTTTAGTAATTTGGGTTGATTCTCTCTTTCTTTTGGTCAGGTTGGCTGTCTGCTTGTCCACATGTCTGTGTTCCACAGCAGACCCCACTGCCACCTCCACCAGGACAATTCACAGTCAGACCCCGCAAGTCCCTGTGGCCACGCTGGGTGGTCTCCCCCTGGGATGGTTCATTGACTAAAGGTCTTGTTAAGTGCTGCTCTTAATCTCTAGGGAGAGGGTGGGCTCAGCTGCTGCCGCAGATTCTGGTCAGGCCTCCGGGCACTGGGGACTTTGCTGAGCATGGATCGAACTGCTGCTCGCTTTTGTCGCTGATCTCTGTAGTTGCTGGTTTTACTGTTGTACCCCATGTGTAGGACAAAAGGTCTGAGACCAGACTCAGTTAAGGCAGGAAGCTTTTATTACCGTGGGGCTACCACTCTCCAGCAGGTCAAAATGACAGCCTCTTGTTCAGTTCACCATTTCCTTTTATAGAGAGCAAGCGGAGTTTGCGGGGCATGCTCTATATCGACCAATCATAGTAAAATTTTTCTTATTTAGAAGCAAGGGGGTAGGTCTATGGGTGTGGGCTGAGCACACATGTAGGGGTTGGTTTTGCAGTGGGTGGCAGTAAGGGCTGGAACTGGTTTCTCAGGCATTGTTCTAGGGGCAATAAGGGCAGAAACCCATTGGCTAGCCTGTGTGTACAAGAAACTCATACATCTTTAGTTTAAAAGCTTTTTATAAAATATTTAGATGAACCTAGATACATAGCATATTTAGCTTTCAGATATATATACATCTATGGTTACAGGTATATATGTTGTCAAATATAGTAACCCAAAGTTATAAACCCTGATTTTGCTAAAATGCAACTTGCTAGGTAATCAAAGACAGTAAACACAAAAGGTTATTTTTATAAAAACCTTTTGTTAACAAATTTTTAAATAAATGTTACTAAGAGCAGAAAACCTCATTGTTTTAAATATGAAAAACATAGGAGCACGCCAATGTCTTTGAAGACTACTTTTAGCTAAGACTAGTGACAAGAAAATAAGGCTTTTGATAACCCCCCCACACTGAGGTAATCAAAGGAGGGCCTCTCCCTGCAGCTAAAAAAAAAACATATAAAAGATAGCACCACCCAGTCACATGGGAACCAAGATGGCATCACCCAGTAACCATATGAGATCTAAGATGTACCACCCAGTCATGTGGGAACCAAGATGGCGTCACCCAGTAACCATATGCAACCCAAGATGATCCCACCCAGTCATGTGGGAACCAAGATGGCATCATCCAGTAACCATATGTGACCCAAGATGGCACCACCCAGTTCCAAACATGTGGAGCTTGGTGAAGCCTCTGTCAGGAAGCCTAGTAGGAAAGAAATTTGGGTGCCTTAAAATTATCACCCTTGTTAGTAATCGTAAAGAATGCAATCTTAAACTGCCCCTGACATATATAAAAACACATTTAATAGACTCAAACATAGTCTTTTGCTGATATTACGCCAAGATTACTTTATATTTAGCAGTTGATGTTTAGCTTTTAACTCACTTATACACAATCTAGATTTATTTTTAAAGATAAACCATTTAAACCATTTTACCTAATTTAGCCAGTCAGCACTTTAAGCCATTATTTTAATAAAATAAAAATTTTTAAAAAACAATGAATGTTGTAATTTAAATAGACAATATAATATTAATTGGCTAACCTGGAAAAATATATGTTAATTCTTACTTTTATTTTACCAACACATTTAAATCTATTTGTTAAAAACTTAAGTCACATGAACAATAACAAAAAATATTTGAATCAATTTTTTTATATGAGCGCTCTTTTATACAAGCTAATTTTGGTGCCATATAGCTTTAATTGGCCAGGCATTGAATTTTCTAAAGTTTTCTCTTTTATTCTAAATCTTTTGCCTTTTACTTATTTAATATGTACTCAGGGATAAGTTTTCAGGGATAGATATTGAATTACCCATGATCTTGTAACTTTTGCACGCTTTAAGAAAAGATAAAGACAAAAAGAAAAAAACATAATTAAGACAAATGATACAAAACAAACAAACAAAAAACTATTAGGGTGCTAGTCCCTATGTTTAGCCCCTACCGAAAAGACAAACAGACAAACAAAACACCGGGCAGCCTTGGCTGCTGCCGCCTGGCCCAGCCTGTCCTGGCCACGTGGTCAGTGAACAAACGGACAAAACATAGACGAAAACGAAGCAAAAAACATAGATGACTTAAAAATGAAACAATCCTGGGAATCAGACAGAAACCAGATCAGGAGGCCGGAGACGTCTCCCCAGACCTCCGGAGACTAGGGTTACCGGCTGCGTCCAACCCACCCTAATCTCCTCCAGAGCTGACTCACCAGACCAGACGCCTCGGCCAAACATTGTCCGGTGAAGCAGGGACAGGCTCGTGTCCCCGGGGCACCATCTAAGGCCTGAGTGGGGTCTCTATAAGATCTCTCTGGGGGGTTCCAAATGTTGTACCCCATGTGTAGGACAAAGAGTCTGAGACCAGATCAGTTAAGGCGGGAAGCATTTATTACCGCGGGGCTACCACTCTCCAGCAGGTCAAAATGGCAGCCTCTTGTACAGTTCACCATTTACTTTTATAGAGAATAAGCAGAGTTCACGGGGTATGCTGTAAATTGACCAATCATAGTAAATTCTCCTTATTTAGAAGCAAGGGGGTAGGTCTAGGGGGATGGGCTGGGCATACAGGTGAGGGTTGGTTTGGGCAGTAGGGGCAGGTTTCTTGGTTTCTCGGGCCTTGTCCTAGGGGTGATAAGGGCAGGAACTGGTTTTGTCCTTGGGGAACTGGCTTTGTTCTTGGGGCGGTAAGGGCAGGGAGTTTAATTTTAGGGTAGAAAATGAGGCTAAAAAACTTACTTTTAGGGCATGTTATCACATTACAACAGGTCCCTGGCTTCTTTGTTGGTGGCCTGCAGAAGTCGCAATGCCGGTAGCCGCCGGCGCGGTCTCACCAAGATGGCGCCGCTGCCGCTTCTGCCAATGCAGCAGTTCCGGTCTGTGTCGCATGTGGAGCGAGTCACTGCTCACCTTCACTGCTGCTATTCTGCAGTTGCTGGATTCACAACAGGTCGCTGGCATCTCCGTTGGTCTTGTGTAGGAGCCACAATGCTGGTGGCTGCCAGTAAAGTCCTGCCAAGATGGCGTTGCTGCAGCTGCTGTAGCTGCCGCTGTTTGGTCTCTTGAGTGTGGAGGAGCCGCTGCTTGCTTTTGTCTCTGCTGACCTGCAGTTGAACTCACAACAGGTCTCTGGCTTTTCTGCTGGCGGCATATGGAAGCCGCAATGCTGGTAGCGGCTGGCGCAGTCCAGCCAAGATGGTGCCGCCACTGTTCCTTAGGTAAGGCGCTTGGAGCTTTTTTGATTCATGGACTTCTTTGTGTATATTAATGGACCCCATCTTGGAGTAACTACAAATTTATTTTCTCTCCTTTTTAGAAAGATAGGTCTTGTTTTTTTTTTTAAATAATCATGGAGTGCCTAAGATACTTTCACACCACAAACTCAGAAGTGCAAATGGGATTTCTGATGTCTCCATAAATAACTCTCTGAGGCAAGCCCCCATTCCAACTAAAGATAGATAACAAAGGTCAGTCTGACTAATCATAGTCAGTTGAGGTACAAGCTAAAGCTGGGCAGCTCCCTTGACCTTCTCTCAGAAAACGCTTTGACATCCTCTAATTGTGGAGGAAACCTTGGATCTTTAATCTTTGCTGGCAACATTTCTGTCCACCTCCTCTTCTGGTCCTTGGACTGGGTGGTGCAGTCATCTGTGGCTACTTTCCCATCTCAGCCATGAGAAATGTCCAAACCAGCCAACTCAGCCAACTTCTCAGAACACTGAAGACTTTGGCTCTGTCCCACACCACTCTTGGCTGCAGGAGCCTTGGTGTTGTTTTTTAGGTCCTCAGTGCCCACACATGCCAACTTTTAGTGAGCTCCCCTGCTATCAAACACTGCACAATGTACAGGATCACAAGAAACTTTAGGAAAGATCTGATTTCCTGGGCTATCCTCCAGCTCTCAGACTCTTAAATAAGTTTAGGGATTTATTTCTGTGGATAGACCTTAATCTAATAGGGGCAGGTTTCTTACTGAGACATGATTCTTTTGCAAGCCTTATTCTGTTCTGTTCTCTTCAACCAGTCTTGGGAGAGATTTTATCTTTTCTCTTTATGATATAGTAATAATAATATCATCTATAATGTTTTCTCTTCTGCTTTATATTTCTGCCATGACATCTTTTTCCCATGACAGGGCTTTAAAGCCAATGCCAAGTTTTAATAGAAAAGACAAAGAAATAAACAAGGAATTGCAGGATTGTAAAAAAACAATGGTGTTATGCCTTCACAATATCTCCCTTCACACCAAGAACAGGGAGTCATAATGAAAAATCATGATAAGAGATGATAGATTCCCTCTGCTTTTGTAGCCTGTTAATTTGAAAATTACTTCTCCAAATGATTCATTCATGTAAAATCTCAATCTTTCTTATTCCATAAAACTTTCAAAAATACATCATCATAATTAATTTGCCTTAAGAATCTCAGAATAAAGCACTTATTCACATTTATTCATTCATTCATGAGGGTTCAACTGTGAATCTGGTATTGACCAGGCTCATTTCTGGATAACAAAATTTTCAAAATAAAGATATGGTGCTTGCCCTCATACAATTTATAGTTTACAGGAGAAAACAGTCCTAACAATAGAGAGTTATAATACAATGTTATATTAGCGATTCCACAGAGGTACCAGAGAGGTGTACCTAGCCAAAACTAATATGTCAGGTAAGATTTCCTGGAGAAAGTGCTATCTAGCTAAATGTTAAAGAATTATCAGTCATTAACTAGGAATATATTGAGGAAAAGCTATTTGCACTACATAGCAGGAGTAGATAAAGAGCACAATGTGTGCAGTAAGTTTATCTGCACCACAAGGGATGGTAAAAATGCTGCTAGCAAACTAGGTAGTTGCCAATGAATGAATCTGACTAGCTTCCTCTTAACTAATGATGAGAGGTCACTGAAAGGAATCCAACAGGCAGTGCATCATGCGGTCAGATTGAATAAGCTATCTAGGGACCAGACTGTGCTTAGATCACCTCTGGATTGCTGCACAGGTGACTCCTTGAGCCTCAGAGTTCTCTAGCTGCTCCACATAACTAAATTTTACTTCACTCGGTTTGTAACCTCCTTCCCTAGATGTCAGAGTAACAATGTAAACACAGGCTCCCATGAAAAGCTTTTGATTCCAAACTTGAATAGAAAGAAAAATATTCCCCATCTGTGTTCTTAAACTAGGGAGACCAAAAACAGGAGTCATTCTGTGTTGACTGACCTGTCTGGTAGCAGTAGTGAAAAAGATAATTTTTTGCAAGAAATAATACTAAGTATTTTTGTTGGTTTTTATAATTGGGCAAATTTGAAAGATAATAGAGATTATGTTTCTTTTCTTTTTTTCCCCAAAGGCTTCAAGAAACAGAAAGAAGAATCAGTTTATCCTCACATAACCACAATTATGGCAGGAACTCTGAAAAGTTCTGCTTTACACTTCTTTGTGGAAGATGCACATGTTAACTATTCAAAGTAGTTTTCTCACATACTACTTAATAGCCTCCGCCTAGGGCAAAGATATTTCTCTATCCATCATTATAATTGTTTTCTATCAAACTATTCCCATTCCTATGCTTTCCCCATCTCAATTCACTACTTTGATATTTCCTACAAAATAAGGAAGTACAAATATAAATAAAAATGTATGCTTCTTGTTCAAATACTATTCAATGGACTATAGTTTTTAGGTGCACAAGTTTTATATAAGGACCAGCAGCATCTTCTATATTAATTGCACTGTTAACACTGATTGAATGCATAATTCAATCATTTTATAATACCAATGATTTAATATATAATATCACATTTTATATAACTATTTTCCCTTAGAAAATAAATTACAATTGTTTCTAAAAATCTCAAGTAACTGTGGTCTAATTTCACCATGAAAATATGTACTGACCTACAGAGACAAATAAAGCAAGAGACCAATAACACAGTAAGAATCAAGCATGCTCTCATAAATGCTCACATTGTTTATGACTTGTTTCCTCAGATTTTATGTTTGGGTAATACTTGTTACCTTCTGTACCATTTTATTCTCTCCAAGCAAACAACTAGATGATACAAGAAAAAAATAAAACCCAGACACACTACCAAGCCTCACTCCTGTATACCACTGGCTTTAATTATTAGTCATCTTCTCTCATATAAACTCTCTCATTGTAAACCTTCAAAGGGAATGAGAAGAGTCACTTTGCAAACTGTTGTATGGCCAATTTTTGTTTGTTTGTTTGTTTTTGTATTCTCTTAATTCATTAATATGAATCTACAGAATACATTAGGATAAACAGAAGGTATAAAATCATATACCCAATGTTGTATTTATTTTATACATGAAAAACTTACACTGAAATAAACAACCAAATAACTTTTAGGAACATATAAAGCAAGGGTTTAATGATCTAATTCAGAATGTGAACATTAATAAAACTATAGGCCTCAAAATTCCTGTTAACATTGCAATATTTTTTTAAAGTCTGTTTTCAAAATTAAAAACAGAATCTGAATTAAAGAGGTGACTCCTACTTTCAAAAGACAAAGCAAGTTCTGAACAATGAAAGATATTTCCTGAAATTCTCTTCAACACTTGTCTTAAAGAATAAAGTATCATGTCAAGTTACACATGCAAAACTTAACAGTAATTTATATTAACAAACAAAAAGCTAACTGGGCATGGTGGCACACACCTGTAATCCCAGTACTTGGGAACTGAGACAGGAGGATCACAGGTTTGAAGCCAGCCTCAGGGACTTAGTGAGACCCTGTTTTCAAGTAAAAATTTAAATATAGGCTGGTGCTATGTCTCAGAGGTAGAAAGCCCCTGGGTTCAATCCTCACAACCATGAAAACAAAAAGAAACAAAAAGCTGAAAAATGTTATTCTTAAGACCGCAATCTGTAGAGACCTCATTCCCCTCTCAAGTTACAAGTTACTAACTTTGTTATTAATTTGATAGCCACATTAACTGTTGCTGCACTGATGTGTAATACTAATCAATAATCAGGAATTTTGACATAGCTAATAATTACACTCAATTACTGTAATGATTTGGATTTAGAATTTCCCCCTGCCCTCAGGAAACAAGGTAGCAATGTTGGAAGCATGGTTTGGTGGCTAAGGAGGGGTCCCTGGAGTGTGACCTTGGGAATTATGTAAGGTCTCTCCTCCTCCTGCTCCCTCTCTGCTTAGGGATCTCCATGATGTGAGCAGAGGCTTGCACTCTCCCTCTCTCTACTTCTCACTGCCATGCCCTGTCACTTAGTGAGGCCCTGTGCAACTCAGTGAAACCCTGTTTCAAAATGAAAAATAAAAAAAAATAGTGCTGGGGGTATAGCTCAGATGTAGAATGTCCTGGGTTCAATTCCCAGTGGCACAATAAATAAATAAATAAGTAAATGATAAATATAGATGTTGATATGAAGATAAAATTTAACATGTAGTTTAAAATATGTCCACAAAGAAAACTTCAGACTGAAATAGCTTCACTGGTAAAAACCTACCAAATATTGGGGGGGGGAGAATTTTATAAAAATTATTCCAGAAAATCAAAAAGGAAGATATATTTTAACATATTTTGTGAAGCCAGCATTGTCCTGTAGTTTACCAGAAAACTACAGACCCATTCCTTCTGAAACAGTGAAATTCTTAAAAGAAAATTATAAAAAGATACACTATGACCAGGTGAGGTTTATTCTTAGAATACAAAGTTGATTTGCTATTTGAAAATCAATATAATTCACCGTATTAACAATCTAATGAACAAACCATATGATGATCTTAATAGAAGCAGAAAAGTCATTTCTATAATCCATTATCCTTTCCTGTTCAAAGCTCTCACAAACTAAACTAAAGAAAGAAGGAAATTTTACTTTAACCTGATAAACTACATCTGTGAAAACCCTACAGCAGTCTGTTCTTATTGTTTGTATTTAATATTGCACTGGAGGTTCTAGCTAGGATGATAAAGAAAAAGAAAGAAAGAAATAAAAGTCATCCTTATGTTAAAGAAGAAGTAAATCTATTTTTCGTTCACATATAATATAATCATCTATGTAGAAAATTCAAAGGTATTTATAAAAATGCTACAAAATTTAATATGTAATTTTAGCACAGTTATAGAAATCAAGATTATACACATAAATCAATTTTATTTCTATACACTAGCAATAAACAATTATATATTGAAATTACAAAGCCCTAAAGCAAAATGGAGACTTCTATTGTATTGGAAACCTCAACAGTGTTAAATATGGCAATTCTCCCAAAAGTCATCTATAAATTTGAAGCCATACCAATCAAACTACCAACAGAATTTGTAAGAACTTTCAACCTGATTTTAAAATTAATGTAAAAATTCAAAGTTCTTGGATAACCAAAACAACTTAGAAAAATAAGAACAATGCTGGAGGACAAACAGTACTTATTTATTATAAACATATGGTAAATAAGCTTGTGTGATATTTAAAGATAGGCAAATGGGTCAGTGAACTGTAATAAAAGACCCACAATAGACCCAACCATATGTGAACAACTGATGTCCAACAAGGATTCAAAGGCAATTCAATCAAGGAAGGATAGTTTTTTCTATAAATAATGCTGGAACCATTGAATATCTATATGAACTTCAACCAACTCACACAACATTCAAAATTTAATTCAAAATAAGTTATAAACTTTATCATAATGCCTAAAATTATAAAACTTCTAGAATAATACACAGGATAAAAATTTTGTGTCCTTTCATCAGGCAAAGATTTCTTTGATCAAATGCAAATGTATGTCCCCAGGAGGGAAGGATGACCAAGAGGCATTGTGGAGAGAGTTCAATGGTATCATACTAAACTACACACTTTTAATATGGGCAGTGTATTGTACACCAGTTATACCTCTATACGCTAATTAAAAAGAAATTAGAGACAGTACAAATTAGTACAGGAACAAAAGAGAGATTTTAGCCTTAGGATAATAAATTTGTGAATAATTCTTTTGTAAATGAATCTGAAAATTTAGTAAGAATGAACAAATTCTTTGAAATATAGCTATCAGAAATGACAAAAGGTAAGAATAGAAAAGCTGAATAATTCTATTAAGCAAATTGAATTTAATATCAAAATCTTCTCATAATGAAAATGCATGCCAAGATACAAAAATAGTATCAAATAAGGAAAAAAATTTGTACAAACCTTAGGCAAGTGTTTTAGTCAATATTCTCACAGCTGTGACCCAAAATACCTGAAGACCGCAACTTAGAGGAAAGAAGATTTATTTGATCATGGTTCTGGAAATTTCAGAGGTCAGAGTCCATTTGGGGCCAGCTTCCAAGCAGTAGCCAGAGCTATAGGTCAGCAGGGCATCATGGCAGGGGGCAGAGAGAGCAGATGAGAGCTTGTGTGAGCTCATGTCAGTAGAAGAGAAAGAAGCAAGATTCTGTAGCAGCAGGTCAAAGAAAACATCTTCCCTAGCCATGCCCCCAGGGACCCTTCTCCAGCCTCCAAGTCTCACTTCCAACATGGCTGCCTTGTCTAAGGATGTTTGGGGAATGTTTCAAGTCCAAACCATAACAGCAAGCTCTTTCAGATGATTTAGATACAGGGAACACTTCTCAACTCATTTATGGAATATAAACTTGATACCCAAACCTGAAGAAACACACACACACACACACACACACACACACACGAAAAGACCAATATCCCTCAACATAGATACAAAACTTCTTAACAAGGTAGTCATCAAATTTCATTCAAGTCAAAATTAGATTTAAGACAGAAAACAAGTCATTTGGGAAATCCATAAACTTAGGACCAGAAATCATATTAACAAACAACTAGAAGAAATAGATGAAATTGTCTCAGCTTTCTAAGCAGTCAGTTCCTAATTCTACTGCCTAGTATCAGTTTTGGCTCTCATTTTATGATTGGTGAATAGAAATGAACATTAGACCCTAACAGTTATATTCTAAGATACAGGTTGTTTCAGGTATTTTCCTAATAGACACTTTAACCCTCAAAACAAACCTATGAGGTAGGTACTCTTATAATTCATATTTACAGAGGATAGGCACTGAGGACACAGAGATTAAGCAATTTATCCAGTCAGAGCATGGAGGCAGATTGGAATTTGTGTTCAATAGCCCTGCTCCAGATCTATGTTGTAAATCAAAAAGTTGTAATATTGGGATACAATCATATCTACTCTATGCATTTATTTTTGTATGTAAAAGAGAATTGTATTTTTATAGGAAAAGCATCCATTCCTTCTCTTTATACACTTAAATGATAAGTAGCTGATAACATTTTTAATATGAAAAATTAATTGTACATTTTTTGTGTATAGTGTTAACGATTGTTGTCCCTTTATAATAAGGGCTATACTGGGTGTATATATTTGCCTGAACAAATCTGTCTCATATAATCAGACTTTTGAGTTTGTCCCCCAGAATCTCTTTACAAAGATAGAGTTCTTAGTCAGTGCAGGCAAACAGGAGTCTCTAATAGGCTGCAGCCCAGGGAGCTCTCCAGGCCCAAACTCAATAGGGCAAGAGACTCTGATGTTCAGTTTAGAGCCTGTGGCCTCCTGGTTGGGATTTAATGCCCAGAGACAGCATGCCTTCTCTAATGGTTGCAAACCCATATGAATTTGCAGAGCACTGACCTCTGGCCTCTGTGGACACTGGGCATAAGTTCAGCAGGGTAAGACATTACTATGTTCTGAACTTGTGGCCCCTCTGACTGAGCTTTGATGGCTCAGGGACATCACCACTGATCTGCTAGTTGTAATCATGTGGAGCCCAGTCAGACACTGACATGCATGTTCACCAAGCCCCAAATCTGCCTGCAGAGAGTGTTGTATTCCTAATCTGTAGTTGCATCACAAGAACCCCTGTTGGCCCCTGGCCTTCCTGCTTTCAGACCCAAGCTCTGGCAGGAAAAGAATTATCCAAACATAGAAAAAGAGTTGGACATCCATGTACAGGAGACATTCAAAACACCAACAAGATCAGAGAATCTATGCTACATAATAATCAAAATGGCTAACATAGAAGCCAAGGAAAGAATCTTAAATGCTTTGAAATAAAAAAAAATGGGTGGCATTCAGGGGAAAAACAACAAGAATCACTCCTGACTTCTCAATCCAAGTCATGAAAGCCAGGAGGAACTGTTATGATGTACTCCAGATTCTGAAAGAAAACAACTTCCAACCAAGACTTCTATATCCAGCAAAGATTTCTTTCAAAATTAATGGAGAAATAAAAACCTTCCAAGACAAGCAAAAACTAAAGGAATTCATGACTACCAAGCTGGCACTAGAGAAAATATTTAGAGAAATAAACACTGTGGAGATCAGTGTGGAGAGTCCTCAGAAAACTGGGAATGGATCCACCATATGACCCGGCTATTCCACTACTGGGTATCATACCAAAGGGATTGAAACCAGAAAACTACAGTAATATATGCATACCCATGTTCATAGCAGCACAATT
>PVJS01032568.1:0-22686 GCA_004027185.1 Glis glis | reverse complement strand
TGTATTGGACAGGGTTCTCTAGATTAACAGAATACACAGAATGAGTATATTTGAAAAAAGGGATTTATCAGATGGGCTTACAGTTTGCAGCAATGTAGTCCCAGGTTCTGACTGCACGTGGAGAGTCAGAGGAACCAGTAGCTGGTCGAACGGTCTAAGAGCTGGAGTCTTAGGATCAGAGCAACCACTAATTCAGTCCCAGTCCAAGACGTGAAGATCAGGAAGCTTCTTCGGAGAAACGATGGTGAAGTTTCAGTTCCAAGAGCAGGAGGCCGAGAAGATCAATGAGCTCTCCGGAGAAAGGCGAAGCCAGTGGCCCACGATCTCAGGCGAGAGCAGATGCATTTTTCCTCGGAAAGAGTCGCGCACTCTCTACGAGGCTTCTCCCTCTTTATCTAAGTTCGCACCTATCAGAATCCTGCTGCCTACATTCAGGGCAGGGCTTTCTGTTTAATCTGCTGTTACACACCCAAAATCACATAATCTTGGGTGTGTCATGATCAGGTCAAGTTGACAACTTAGATTAACTATCACACTCACCTGTTATTCATATTTAAATTTTATGTTATTATTCATATATTACATTGATCAACTCCTTTAATTCCCTTGGCTACCATACCATATCAATCTTTTCACCATGACATATTGTGATTTTAGTTTTGCTTGACACTAATCAGAAAACCAAAATATATCTACAGAAACATACTAGTCAGAAATATACTTATATAAATATACCTTTCTGTATATATATATGTGATTAATATTTAATAATGCTAAAATCATTGTATTTTACACACACCCCACCTCCCATATGTATTTCCCATCTACAGCAGTCTTTTTGAGAGTCAGATGTGCTCTACAGCTTTGCAAAGTCTTTTGTATCTTGGGGCAATTTTACTTTGGTCACTCTCTAAGCTACAGCGCTGAATAGTTTTTCTATTGCTTGGATCCAGCCTTTGTTGCTTTCCGGGCAACAGTTTCTGAAGATAACTCGAAGTATAAAGAATAGTTGAAGAACCATAAAGAGCCTATTATTATTAGGGGTGGTTATAACATTGTTATTACTCAGAGTCAGGGGTCAGTAAACATTTTTTTTCCAAGTGCCAGATAGCAAATATTTTTTACTTTGCAGGCCATATGGTCTTCATTGAAACTATTCAACTGTGCCCTTATCCCATAAAAGCAGCCATAGACAGTAAGTAAACTAACGGGCATGGCTGTGTTCCAATAAAACTTTACTAGACCCCTGCTCTAAGTGAACATCAGGAAGAGATTCCCTCCCACACATGCCCTCATTCTCACTGTATTTCTCTCTCTGTCTTATTATCATTGTTCTTCTGCTTTTGTCTTTATTCCTTTCCCATCCTAACTTCTCCTTTTCTTACTTTCTTTTCCACATCGTGATCCTTTCTTGTCACTTGCTGCAAGACATATTCCTGAGGGATACTTGGCAGATTCTCCTATCATGAGATGGTGTCAGAGAGAAAGTATTCTGCTTCCTTGGGTCCACTTGGTGGCCAAGAGGCTCCTGGACTTCCTGGATTGTGTCTTGCCACCTCTTAAGTTGTGCAACTCTTTTTGGGTAACTTAAGATACGTTTTAATTTGTTAGCTGTGGAATGCCTTCTGATTTCCTTGGACTTGAATCCTTGAGGTGGGGGGGGGCTTTCTCTTCAGCGCCAGTGGCAACTGAGGCATATTTTAACGTTCTTTAATCTTTTCGAGTTCCTCATCTCTCCAGGATAGGTGAAGGCTGGCAGGGAACATGGGTGTGGAGTCTATCAGGGCAGCTTCCTCTGGGTCTGTAGTAAATCCACATCGCTTTACCTCCTGCAGACTTCCTCATTCAGGCACGTTTTTGGGTCACCACATGCTTCCCCTAAAGGCAGGATGAGAGGTAATGGGCTTCTACCGCAGCAGGAAAGATTAAGAGTAGAGGTCAGGAAGAACTCAGGGGCTGTCACAACTATGTAGCAAGCAAGGCCAAGACCAGGGGATGTTTTGGCATTCCCTTGGAATTGTTAAAAGGACAGGACAGATTACTTCCTATCCTCACTCTAAACAGAAAATAGTGTGACAAAGGAAACAGCTTTCTGTTAGAAATTTCCTGTGCAGTACAGAATAAGGGTTGGGAATCAAGATTTGAGGCTCTACTATCTTTCCCCAGTTTCCTCCATGCAGACCAACCCTCAGGATGCTGGCTGCTGGTGGTGACAGGGACGCCACCAGCCCTTCCAGTTTCCAAGTGACTGATAGTCTTCCAGCTTCAGGATTTTCTATCCCTTTCTTTTTCTCTCTGCTGTGCCCCCCCACCCCCAGCCTTTTAACTACGCATAGCTAGTTCCTTTTTGAAAACAAAACAAAACAAAGCAAAACAAAACAAAACAAACATTTGGAAATTTAACCATCCTGTCTAGCTACTGTCTTAGTTTCTTTTTTCTCACAGCCATGATTCTGCTCTGTAACTGCCAGTCCTTCATGGCACACTGGCTCCTGCCCTCCCTGTGGAAGGGGGCTTCCCACGGCCTTAATTCCTCACCACACACTCTCCTACAATGGGTTCTTCCTTCTTTCTCTCCTGAAGGTCACTCATCACCTGCCACTTAGTCAAATCCTGTCTCCCTCTCTCAGCCCGCAGCCCCTCATTTCTCTGTGGCATCTGAGATTTTTGACCCCTCTGCCTCCTGGCACCCTCTCCTCTGGTCTCCACAAAGGGTGACATGTCCCTGCAACTTATCTGTCTCTCTGGCCCATCTTTTCTCTCAATCATTAGCTCATTTCCCCACCTTGCCAGGGGGGCCAATTGGCCAGTTGCTGGAATAATTTAAAATCACAGAGCTAGCCAGTTGTGGTGGCCCACACCTGTAGCCCCAGCTGTTCAGGAGGCGGAGGCAGGATTCTTGGGGTCCACAAGTTCAAGACAGTCTGGGCAACATAGTGAGATCCTGCCTAAAAAACAAACAACAACAAACTCATCCCCCCCAAAAAAACAATAAAACAAAAGATCACAGAACTGAGGGCTGGTCTAGGATGATCTTAGAAGGAGAAGGGAGCAACAGATGACCCTTTGAAGGAAAACATTGGCTTAATGAATGACTGTGGGGATGCAGGAGGAAGAGGGGGAGGAGGAGCCCAAGTCTCTCAAGTTCTAGTCTGTGCAATTGGAATAATAAAGTCAGGAAAGCAGGAAGAGGTGCCACTCTATGGCAGATTTGATTTGAGTAGGAAGCCGGACATATGAGTGGATAATTCATCCAAGAGAAAGTTAATGGAAATGGATAGAAAACCTTTTATTTCATCTGCTCTTGCTGCTCCAGCCAGCTCTGAACTCCTTCATCAATATTTCTGGCTCCCAAGTCTTCTCCCAGGCTCTATGCTGACAGTTCTAATTGCTGATTGGACATTACCACCTAGATGCCCGTCATCACTTCAGACTCTGGGTAAAAGAGGAAATGTGTGTTACAGGGAAACAGCATGGGATCTGGCCTTGGACTAGTAGATTCTGGGGACTGCTGTGTGACTTTGGGCAAGTCACTTTACTCTCTGTTTATAGTTTTCTCATTGATTAAGTTAGATTAAGTAACATCTTGATCACTTTCTCGTCTCTCCCCATTGGTCCCTCCTCTAGCATTTGTTTTTCCTGTTCAACGTGTCACTATTTTAGTTACATAGTCTAGCCAGGGAGGAACCTGGGGCTCCTGCTCCCCACCCTTTTCTCCCACCCATACCTGCTACACCCCAGATGTAAGCCATCCACCTGGGCTGTTAATTTTTCCTTCCTGTTGCCTTCCACAACTTTCCATTTTAGCTATAGCCACATCCTTGTTGAGGTACTTAGAAGCTCCTCCTAGGCTAATTCTATGGACTCCAAACTCCCCCTTCCAGTTTTCTGGGCACATCTATCTTCCTAAAACACTTCTCCCAACTTGTTCCATACTGTCCCCTCCCTCCTCAAAAAGGGGTCGAGGAGATGGCTGAAACCTTTGTCTAAATAAATATACCTGAACATCTCTCTTCCTTCCTCTACCCTGAAATTCTTACCCACCATGGGAAAAAAAACCTTCTGGGGTAACAATCCTCCCCCCATTGTAAAGAAGTCATGTTAGAAAAACTTAAATATTTAAATATTACACATATATTTTATAGACCATGGTAGTCCCATATAATTCCTTCAAGATAACTGGTATTTTCTTATAAGTACATATAGCTTTACCTCATTTATTTTTAAAAATCATTGATTTTTAAAGCAGTTTTATTGAGGTATAATTGACATTTGGTAAATTACATATATTTAAAGTGGACAGTTTGATCAGTTTTGACATAGGCATACATCACAATCAAGAGCACATCTATTACCTACAAAAGTTTCTTTGTTCCGGTTTGTAATCTCACCCTGTCACCCCTCCCCTCACAGTCTCCCACTCTGGCCTTCTTCAGATAACCACTGATCTCCTTCTGTCAATATAGATTACTTTGCTTTGCCTAGAATTTTATTAAAATGGAATAATTTAGTATATACTCTCTTTTGCCTGACTTCTTTCACTCAACTAATTATTTTGAGATTTACTCAGATCCTGAGTAGTATTCTGTGTATGAATATATCATAATTTGATTATCCAATCACTTGTTGATGGATTTTTGGATTGCTTCCTGGTTTTGGCTCTTATAAATGAAGTTGCTGTGAACACTTGTATACAAGTCTTTGCATGGATATTTTATTTCTCTTGGGTAAATACCAAGAATGGAATGGCTGGGTCACATGGTAGGTGGATGTTTAACTATTTAAGAGACTGCCAAACTTTTTTCTCAAGTAGTTGTACCAATTTTCATTCTTAGCAGGAGTGTAAGAGAGTTCCATTTCACATCCTCATCCACATCCTCACCAATACTTGATAGGCTCAGTCTTTTTAATTTTAGAAAGTCTAATAGATGATGATATCTCATGGTTTTAATTGACATTTCCTTAATGACTAATATTTTAAGCATTTGTTCTCAAGTGCTTATTTGCTATCCATATATATGCTAAGGTGAATGTCTATTCAAATCTTTTATCTGGTTTTAAAAATTGGCTTGTTTTCTTAATATAAAGGTTTTTTTGTGGTACTAGGGATTGAACCCACAGGTATTACACTTCCAAGCTATACCCCTAGCCCTATGTTACTTTTTTATTTTGAAACAGGGTCCCACTAAGTTGCAGAGGGCCTCCTAAGTTGCTAAGGCTGGCTGCATTATTATAAAGGTTTGACAGTTCTTTATATATTTTGGGCACAATCCTTCATCAGATATGTGATTTTCAAATATTTTCTCCTAGTCTGTGTGGCTTGTTTATTCTACCAATAATGTCCATTGAAGAGCAGAGCTTCTTAATTTTGATGAAGTCAAATGTATCATTTTTTTCTTTTAGGGATTACACTTTTGGTGTCATCTCTAAGAAAGCTTTGCATACCCTAAGGTCACAAAGATTTTCCTCAGTGCCTTCTAGAAACTTTTTAGTGTTCAGTTTCACATTTAAGTCTGTGATCATTTTGAATTAATTTTTGTGTATAGTGTAAGATAGGAATCTAAGTTCTTTTGGGGGGGGACTGGGGACATTATGATAAGCAGAATAATGATCTCCTTCCCAAAGATGTCTATGTCCTAGTCTTGCGAACCATGAATATCTTAGGTTACATAGCATTGGGAATTAGGTTATAGATGGAGTAGAAGTTGCTGATCATCTAACCTTAAGATAGGGAGGTTATTCTGGATTTATTTGTGTTTGTGCAATGTAATCACAAGGGCTCTTAAAAGTAGAAGAGAGAGGGAGGAGCTGGATGTAGCTCAGTGGTAGAGCACATGCTTAGCCTGTACAAGTCCCTGGGTTCAATCTTTAGCACCCCCCCCCACAAAAAAAGAAAGTGGAAGAGGGATACTGAAGGGAGAATCAGGGAAATGGCAGTGTACAATGCTCTTGATCCATTCTTGCTGGTTTTGAAGATGGAGGAAGGGTGACACAAGCTAAAACATGCAGGTGGCCTTCAAAAGCTGGAAAAAGCAAAAAAGCGGGTTTCCCCCTAGGTCCTCCAGAAAGAACACATCCTTGTTAACACCTTAGTTTTAGCCTGGTGAGACCCATTTTGACTTTTTTTTTTTTTTTGAGGTATTGGAGATTGAACTCAGGGGCATTCTATTTCTGAGCTACACCCCCAGCCCTATTTTTTTTTCTTTATTTTGAAACAGGGTCTCACTAAGTTGAGGAGGGCCTCGCTAAGTAGCTGAGGCTAGCCGTGAACCTGCGATCCTTGTAAATCAGTCTCCCAAGTACTGGGATTACAAGCATGCACCACCACGCCCGGCTTCCATTTTGACTTTTGACTAACAGAACTGTAATAAAATCTTGTTTTGTTTGTTTTTGGTGCTGTGACTCAGATAATAAAACTTGTGTTATTTTAAGCCCCATAAAGTTTGTAGTAATTTGGTATAGCAGTAATAGAAAATTAGTAGAGACCATTTGTAAAGACTATTATTTCCATACTGAATTCTCTTTGATTTTTGTTGAAAATCAGTTGAGGATACATGAATGGGCCTGGTTCTGGATTCCATTCTATCCCATTGATCTATTTGTCTATCTCTATGCCAATACCATATTGCCTGGACTACTGTAACTTTATAAATCTTAAACTTGATAAATCTTAAACTTGAGTAATATAAGTCCTCTAGCTTCCTTTTTTCTTAGCTGTTTTGGCTTTTCTAGGTTCTTTGCATTGAATCAATTTATCGGTTTCTACAAAAAAGCCTATTGGGATTTTTACTGGGATTGCATTGAATCCACAGATCAATTTGGGAAACACTGATATCTTAAGATTGTGAGTCTTCTGATCCATGACACAGTATATCTCTCCATTTACTTAGATCTTCTTTGATTTCTTTTTTTTTTTTTGCGGTACCGGGGATTGAACACAGGGGCGTTCTACCTCCGCGCTACACCCCCCAGCCCTATTTTTTTATGCTTTATTTTTGAAACCGGGTCTCATGTAGTTGCGGAGGGCCTCACTAGGTAGAGAGAGAGAGAGAGAGAGAGAGAGAGAGAGAGAGATCAGGCGCGCGCATGCGCGCTGAGGTTGGCCGCGAACCCGGATCCTCGGGTCTCCGCCTCCCAAAGTACTGGGATTACAAGCGTGTGCCACCACGCCGGGCCTTTGATTTCTTTTAACAATGTATTATAGTTTATAGTGCATAGGCCTTACATATTTTAAAAATCAGATTATGAGTTGGGCATGGTGGTGGTTGCTTATAATCTCAGCTACTTGGGAGACTGAGGTAGGATAATTGCAAGTTTGAGGCCAGCTTGGGCAACTTATTGAGACCCTGTCTTAAAGTAAAATAGAAAAGGACTGGGGGATGTAGCTCAGTGATAGAGTGCTTGTCCAGCATGTGTGAGGCTCTGGTTCTATCCCAGTAAAAAAAAAAAAAAAACAAACACACACACACACACACACACACACACTCAGATTAAACCTTCATATTTCATATTTTCAAGCTAATGTAGTGTTAATAGTGACATTTGAAATTTTTAAGTCTGAAATCTTCATTGCTAGTGTTTAGAAATAAAATTTTGTCTTAAATTCTTGCTAAAATCATTATTAGTGCTAGTAGTTTTTATTTCATGGAATGTTTCTAAGTAGTAATCATGTTATCTATAAATAAAGGCAGTTTTACCTCTTTGTTTCCAACTTGGATATCTTTAATTTCTTTTTCTTAGTGCACTGGCTAGAATATCCAGTATAATGCTGAATAGGAGTGAGAGTGGACATCCTTACCTTGTTCTGATGTCAGGGGAAAAGCATTCAGAATAGTGAATAGTGAATAGCATTCACTATTAAGTATGATGTTATGATGCAACTAGGTTTTTTTTTTTGCAGATGCTCTTTATTTAATGGAAGTTCTTTCTATTCTTAGTTTGCTATACGTTTTGATCAGAAATGGATGTTGATTTGTCAAATGCTTTTCTTGCATCTATTTATATTATCATATGGTTTTTCTTTTTAAATATGGGTGTGTGTGTGTGTGTGTGTGTGTATGTGTGTGTGTGTGTTACTGACATTCTACCTCTGAGCTACATCCCCAGCCCTATTTTAATTTTTTATTTTGAAACAGAGTCTCACTAAGTTGAGGTGGGCCTCACCAAATTTCTGAGGCTGACCTTGAACCTGCAATCCTCCTGTCTCAGCCTCCAAAGTACTGAGATTACAAGTGTGCACCACCACACCTGGCTTAAATATGGCATATTAGTTTTCTAGGACTGCTGTAACAAAGTATCACAAGCTAGGTGTCTTAAAATAATAGTAGTTTATTTTGCCATAGTTCTGAAAGCTAGAAATCTGAAATCAAAGTGTCAGCAGGACCATGTGCCCTCTGAGACTCTGGGTAGAATCTTTCCTTACCTCTTCCTAGCTCCTGGTGGTGGCTGTCAATCCCTGGCGTTCTTTGATTTGCAGCGGCATCACTCCAATCTCTGCCTCTCTCATCACATGGTGTTTTTGATGTTGTCTCTGTCTTCACATGGGGTCTTTTTCTTCTCATAAGGACATCACTCATATTTGATTAGGTTCTACCCTAATGACCTCATCCAAACCTGACTCTATCTGCAAAGGTCTTATTTACAAATAAGGTCACTTCATGGGTACCAACAGTTAGCTCTTCAATGCATCTTTTTTTGTGGGGGACACAATGCAACCCATACCATATGGTAAATTACACTGATAGATTTTTCAAATGTTAAACCAACCTTGGAACCTAGAGATTATCCTTTGTATATATTACTCAATTTGATTTGCTAAAATTTTATTAAGACTTTTGCATTATGTTCACAAGGGATAGCCATCTGTAGGGTTCCCCCTCCCCTTAAATAGCCTTTGTTTTGGTTTGGTATCAGAATGATGTTGGCCTCATAGAAATAGTTGGGGAAAGCTGGGTGTGGTGACACATACCTGTAATCCCAGTACTTGGGAGGCTGAGACAGGAAGATTGAAGTCTCGAGGCCACCATCAGCAACTTAGTGAGACTTTCAGCAACTTAGCCATACCCTGTTTCAAAATAAAAAATAGAATAAAAAGGGCTGGGGATGTAGCTCAGAGGTAGAATGCCCCTAGGTTCAATCCCTAGCACCAAAACAAAATAAACACAAAAGAAATAGTTGAGAAATATTTCTTCCTCTTCACTTTTCTGGAAAAGTTTTTGTGGCAATAGTATCATTTCTTCCTTAAATGTTTCATAGAATTTACCAGTGAAGCAATATAAGTCTTGAAAGTGTTTTGGGGGGAGAAGTTTTTAAACTAAATATTTAATTTCTTTACAGATTTATGGCTACTTAAGGTATCTATTTCTTCTTGAGTCTTTCAAGGAAATTGTCCATGTAATGTAAGTTGTCAAATGTATTGGCATAAAGTTGTTCATAATAGTTCCTTATTATTCTTTTTGTATCTATTGAATCTGTAGTGATGTCACCTCTATAATTTCTGCTAATAGTAGTAATACTTATTTTCTTTTTTATTTCCTGATCAATTTGGCTAGAAGTTTATTTACTTTTTGATCTTCTCAACCCACTATTGGGTTTATTTTTCTTTCTTCTTTCCTGTTTTCTATTTCATTATTTTCTACTCTGATATTTTTAATTCCTGTTTTGGCTTCATTTGCTCTTAAGGTAAAACAAGATCTTATTTTTCTGAGAACTTTCTTTTCAAAATAGGTATTTCATACTATAAATTTCCTTCTATGGACTGCTTTAACTATATCCCACAGATTTTTTTATATGTTTTCATTTAATTCACTTAAAACTTCCTTTTAATAGTTCCCTTTGAGCTTTTAGTGTGTTATCTAGTTTCCAAATATTTGGGAGGTTTTCCAGATTTTTTTTGTTATTGATTTCTAACTTAATTTTATTATGGCTAGGGAATTTACTTTTTATCATATTTTTAAAAACAACTGATTTATAGTTTATGTACCACTTTGCTTTATTTTAATCCTTTTAAGTTTATTGAGACATTTTATGGCTTAGCACATGGTTTATCTTGATAAATGTTACCTGTACACTTAAAAAATGTGTATCTGTGATTTTTGAGTGGAGTGTTCTATAAATGTCAGTTAGGTTAAATTGGCTGGTAGCATTGTTCAAGTCTTCTATATCCTTACTATGATCTCTTTCCTTATTCTATCAATTATTAAGACATAGAAATTAAAATCTCTGACAATAATTATGAATTTGTCTATTTCTCCTTACAGTCCTATCAGTGTCACTTCATGTATTTTGAAGCCCTCTTATTAGGTACAAACACTTTCAGAATTGTTATGTCCACTTGATGAATTAAAATGTCTCTCTTTATCCCTAGTAATATTCTTTGTTCTGAGATCTTCTTTCCCTGGTATTAATTTAGCTATGAATACTTAGCATTTTAATAGAAATTGCCAAAATTCTTTTAGAAAAAAGTCTACATCTCCTATAATGCATGCTCCCATTCTGGTCCACATCTTTTGAGATTTTGATAGGAACCTTCCTCTAAGCAATG
Organism: Glis glis; assembly: GCA_004027185.1. Classification (NCBI taxonomy): domain Eukaryota; kingdom Metazoa; phylum Chordata; class Mammalia; order Rodentia; family Gliridae; genus Glis; species Glis glis. The sequence goes on along the minus strand of PVJS01032568.1, from coordinate 12,143 downwards.
TAATGCTTCTTGTGAATTGGGATGAGCTAACACCTTGCCAGGCCTCTGGTTCTCCACCAGCAATTTTGCTGTCACATGTGTGTGTGGGTGTGTGGGCCTGTGTGTGTGTGTGTGTGTGTGTTAGGCATGGGATTAAGAGGAAGGCAAGGTTTAGAAAAGACAATTGAGCGGTATTTTCATTGTCAGAGAAAGTAGTAGGTAGGGAGCTTCTGGCTTCTGCAAGCCAGTTCAAGACATCAGGGTCAGATGAATTAAATCTCAGGACTGTGAACTTGTGATCTCTAAGTCACTAGGTGTACCCAAGTTTGGAGACAGGTACTTTTTTTTTCTTTGAAAAACAAATAGACCATTTGTGCCATTCAGTAAAGAAGTTGAGTACAGAGAGCCAGAAAGTGTTCCCTAAAAACTTAATTCATCTCACCTGATGCTAGGGTTACAGAGGTGGATCTGAAGCGATCCCAGGAGCTTTGGCCCCAGGAGAAAGGTGGAACCAAATTAGGTTGCCAGAGACAAACAGAGCCAGGTGATTCTGGCTGATGGGTAGCAGGCCATAACTTCAGACCAGCACCTGGTTTTCCTGTTAGGTGTGTTTTAACACATTAGATCAGGCCGCCACCTCTCCATCTGCTGAGTGAGGTGGCAACAGATAGCCCTCAACACACCACATTAAGTTCTCAGGTCTAAAGACCCTCTGTTTTGTGGGTTTTACAGTCACTAAAACTATAAACAGACTACTGACTAATTATTGTTTAATTATTGCTTAAACCCCGATTGCCACAATACAATCACTGCATTAATTACCCCATACAGCATCTGCTTTCTTTCTTTTTTGCCTTCCATCCCGGTTCCTCCCAGCCCCTCTCCCGACTTTAATTGAAATTCAGCTTGCTGTAACACCTCCTTTCTCCCGGCCAACTGGATCTCTCCATTCACACCAGGGAGAAGAACAAAACAGAGAAGGCCCCAGGGATTAGGGAGTTTTGACAGCTGTCCAAGGAGCGCAGAGATACGGGCCAAGTACGGAGGCAGGACAGAGACAAATGAGAGACGCCAGAGAGTGACACAGGACGGGAGAGATAGGCAGGAAGACATCGCAAGAGGAATAAACTGGACAAAGAGTCGCGGAGACGGGCAGAGATGTTGACAAGCGCGCTAAAAGGGGGGAAAGGAAGAGAAAAGCTTAAAAAAGAGAGAAATAGGGGGAGATGGTGAGGACGATCCGAGGGGCTCAGGAGGGCCCGACACAAGGGAGCTTGTCAGGAAGGAGGGGATGAAGTCCAGCCTCTAGGGACAGGTCAGTGCAGCTCCGGGATTGATCTGAAGATCTGAAGGAGGCGCGCGGCAGCTCGGGGTTCCTTCGCACACCTGGGAGTGGGGTGGGGCGGCGGCGGCGGCGGGCCCCAGAGCAGCGCAGGCAGCGCCGGGGAGAGGCTGAGCGCTCGGCGCGGCTGCAGAGCCCCCCAGGAGTGCGGGGTGCGGCGGGGCCAGGGCCGGGCCCCGCCCCCTCCTCGGCCCGGGCTTTTCCTGCAGGGCTCAGGAAGCCGGCCTAGCACGGCCGCCAACAATAGCTCGGGACTCGGGCGGGACGCGCGAGGCCGGCGCGGAGCCGCGGGGCAGGGGGCGGCTCGCCGCCGGGCGCCCGCAGCGAGCCGGGCCCGGAGCTCCAGCGGGTCTCGGCGGCGCCCGGGTCATTGTTGGCCCGGGCGGAGAGAGCGGGAGCCGGGGGAGGAGCCGGGAGGCGGCGGCCGCGGGAGCCAGAGGGGGAGCCAGAGAGCGAGCGGCGAGCGAGGAGGGAGGTAGCGAGCGAGCGAGCGAGCGGGCGAGGGAGGAGGAGGTAGGGAGACAGGGAGGGTGGGAGGGAGGAGGAAAAATAAAGAGGAGAGAGCCGAGCAGGGCTGAACAATAGAGACAGGCAGACGGGCGAGGAGGAGAGCCAGCTGCCGCTGCTGGGGCACCGCGGGCGCCCAGGCAGCCCGGACCCCAGCCCCGGGCCCGGCCCCGGCCAGACAGCAGGCGGCCAGCGCCCCGGGGAAGGGGTGCCATGGGGGATCCGGCGGCAGGCGCCCCCCGCCCGCCGCGCGCCGCCGCCTGAGTGAGGCTCGGCGTCCTCTGCCCAGCCCCGCCGCCCCGCGCCCGCCCTCGCAGCCCCCGGCCACGGCCACGGCCGCGGCGCCCCGCGCCCTCCGCCCACCGGGCGCCGAGCCGCCCTCGGCCCCAGGCTTCGCCGGTCCCCGGCTGCCCGCGGAGCCCTCCCCCAGTCATGAACCCCCCGGAGGGGGCAGCGGAGGAAGGAGGAGCAGCCGACTCGGACGTGGACGCCTTTTTCCGGACAGGTAAGCGGGACCGGGCGCGGGGGGCCGGGGGCGAGGGCTGCTGCTTTGGACGCGACGTCTCGGACAAGTTTGGGGAAGGCAGGCTGTTGCCCGGGCGTGCGTGTTGGGGGGCTGTCCCCCGCGATCGCCGGGGCTGGAGTTGCAGAGATTCTTGTTACGGCAGTGCGGGTTGCGTTTTGGGAGGGCGTGGGGGCTGGGAGCTCGGCGCCCCTCGGCTTTCACCCCAGTTGCGGGAGTCTGTGTTGGGGAGGCGGGAGGCGGTCCCCTTGGGCCGCCTTCTCCCGGAGCGCGGGGATGGGGCGATGTTGGATCACTTTGCAGCGCGCGGCTCCCGCTACCGGCGTCCCCGGCCCCTCCCTGGGCTCCCGCCTCCTCCGGTGCCTGTCAGCCGGGCTCCCGGCCACCCTGGGTCGGCACCCCTCCTCCGGGCCAGGGCTCGGGCGCTAATGTGCAAAGAGGGGCAGTGGGGACCGGGGATGTGCAGGCTGCAGACTGACTGGCAGGAGCCGGGCGGACCGAGATGGTCGTGCCCGGTGCGCACCGGGAGCCAGTGCCTCGGACTTGAGAGGCACACCCGGCAGGGAGGGTAGTGGGTGCCTCCAACCCCTCTTTGTCCCCCTCTTCTCCAGTTCTGGGAATGGATGAGCTCTTCATAAGAGCCACTCGTTTCTGGAAGTGAGTTAGCGTTCCTCTCATACACACCCACTAAATCTTTGCTTGCCTGGTTATGTGTGGAGCCCTGAGATGTCTTTCCAGCTCTTTGCGCCCCTGCCCCCTCTCAAGCCTCCGGTCTATAGCTACTCCTGTTCCTTGGCTACACAGTCCCTCCCCCAGAATAGACACTGACCACCCTCATCTCCCACCACCTGTGGCCTGGTTTCTCTGATGGCTGAGGAGTCCCCACCTCCCCCATACCTGTGGCTTCCACCAGCTCAGTCTGTGTAGTTCCCCATCTCCCCACATGTCTGCAACCATTTTGTCTGGAATCTTTGTCCCAAGGAGTCCAATAAGTTATAGGGGACCCATTCATCTGCCCTCCCCTTGGGAAAGTTGGATCAGAGGACTGAACTGGTGGGGTCAGGGGTCAGGTTAGCTCTGCAGGCCAGCACATCCATCTGTTTCCTAACCCCATTGCCTTGCCCTGGGGGTCGTTTCTAGGGAAGGGGATAGGGTGCTTTGTTGGGGAGACTTGTGGCTTTGGAAGTCACGACTTAACTGGCCCATATGTTCATCCTCTAGTTGGTCTTGTAAAGAGCTGGAGGAAGGAGCTGATATCAGGGCCTGGGAAGCCAGAGGGAGACCCTGTCATCCTATTCTGCTTCCAGGCCTCAGCTTGCCCTCCTTCCTTCCTCTCCCCGAGCCATGGATTCTATATTCTTTCCCTGCCTCACACACTCACACACACACTCACACTGCCCACTACCCATCACCCAAAGCATGGATTCTAAAGGGTGTTTGGCCCTTTTTAGTTTATAACCTAGGGAAACGGTTCTGGGGGCTAAGTGACAATCAGAAACACTGGTCAGGAGGGCCCAGTTGATCCATGCCCCTTGCTTCCCAGCTGGGGCAAAAGCCTGCATTTACTTAACTCTGGGGAAAGAATCTTGAGGTGCAAGCCTTCACACCTTCCCTTTGTGGGTCCCACTTTCATCTTTTGGGGCCCATTCCTTCTTCCTCTTTCCTACCATCCAAACACCAGGTCCTGATCCTTCTCTGTCCTAGGCTCCTGGAGCAAAGCTCAGTTTCTAGAGGCATATTTCTGACAAATGAATTCATGCAGTGTTAATGGTGTTAATGGCCTATAATGGTCCAATGTGTTACTTTTCCCAGGGTCTTTCAAAACACAACGTGTGGCTTAAACTGTCTATCACTGGCTCAAATCACAGAGTAAATAGCAGATGGGGGTCAGTTTCGGGTGGGATTCTATTTGGGATACTTTCCTATCTCCGTAGGCAGCCCTGTATGGGGGGGTGGTGTAGGTCTGATGTACACTTAGAATCAGAAGAATGTTAAATTCTCAATGCATAAAACTGGAAATGAATGATGACCCATAACGAGGCAAAATAATTTATTTAGGTCTAGGACCACCACCTGCCTGTGTGGCCCTCCATGCTCGGCTTCATGATACCCTACTTCCAGTCTCTAGCCAAGGCTCTTACTGGGGAACCTGAAGCCTGGAAAAGCCATGTTTCTGAACCTTTTCCCTTCTGATTGCCCATCTCTGTGGCACATAGCACTATACCTGGTAGGTTGGATAGATTATAAATTTATTCAGTTGAGCAATTGAGAAACCATCAAACAATATTTCAAAGTCTCTAGCACCAGGGTTACCCCCTTCTTTCTGGTGGAAAATTTTGCATACACAAAGACCAGACTGGCAATTACTTTGTCAAAACCCTGGCACACTGTACCTCTAATTAGGCATGTTTTAAATAATTCTATCATGTTGGTTCCTTTCTTATCCTCTTCTGAACATTTTGGTATTTTAATTTTCTTGTCCAACTGATTAAGCTGGATTCCCTAAATCTCACTTCCCTGCATGCACATGGATTCAGATACCCTCCCTCCCCCCACACCTGATCCCTTGCCTACTGTTAGAGATCGGTAGACTCAGATTGTCTTCCAGGGGATTCTCTGAGAAAGTATGTTACAATGTTTTCATTTTAATTTAATTTTTGAAGTTTTATTGGTCATGGTTATGAGGAGAGATATGGGGCTCAGAACTGGGAATAGAAACCAATAAATCTGTCAATCAAGCAGGACTTTTAAAAACCTTACTAGGAACCTTCTGCTGTCCAGGGTGCTGTGGAACACAAAAGAAATAGTCAAAGTGGTCTGCCCTCAAAGAACTTCTAGATTACTGTTCAGAGATTGATTAATTGTTAAATATTAGGGTGCTGTAAGTTAAAGTTGATAGATCCATAGAGGAGGTAGAACCTAGAGTGTTCCTTGAAGGGTAGGTAGAGAGGGGTTAGGGGCATTGAGGAGCCTGGGATGACAGAGTGAAAGATGTAGGTGAGGAATGGGAAACAAGGATGGGTAAGTATGATAGGAACAAACAAGGGGAATCTTGAAAGCCCAAGAGAGGAGTTTGGATTTGATCCAAGGGCACTGGGGAGTCATTAGAGGTTCTTGAGCAAGGGCATATCATGAAGAAAGTGGTGTTTGGAAAGGTTAATCTGAGGGCAATATTATTAATGAAGTAGAGAAACAAAAACAAAGATGGGACTGAGAGAGATGCAAAAATGACCCACAGCTGAGGGAGAAGGGGCTTGGTGGCTAAAAGTATAAGGAGTCAGGGATGACACTGAGAAACATTTTTAAAAGTTGAAATGTGGAATTTACTGAAAAACCAGTTTATAGGGGGAGAAGAAAGTAAAGTCCAGAAGGAAATTGAAGTAGTGGGTTGAGAGCCCAGAGGACGGACAGTGTCTGAGTTGATCGATAGGGTCTAGTTGAGGACAGGAGCGGCTTTGCAAGGCAGATACTGATTTTTGCTTTGGGCATGAAGAATTGGAGGTGGACATCTGAGAGGAGTTGTTTTGTCAGGAATTGGAAATGTGGGCCCCACGACAGGAGGACAGGAGCGTGAGTAGGAGGCTGGGGCTGGGGGGGGGGGGCTGCTTCAGAAGGCCAGTGCTTCCCAATGCATCAGCTCAGAGGGAGTGAGCAGAGGAAAAAGGGGAAGGGCAAAAGTTAGATTTGGGAGGGAAACTCTTATTTTGGAAGTGACTGCAAAGGAGACCTGATCCTGGAGACCCCAGGGAGTCAGCTTGGGCTCTGTTATGATGACAGGCTACAGACAAGCTGAGCAAGAGGACTGCTGGGTATGATAAAAAGAAGGCCCTGTGAGCTCTCTCTGGAGGGGGCAAGGATTAGAAGCATTCAGATTGGACATTTAGGATGTTGAGCAGGAATTAGTTACCCACAGAGTTTATCAGTAAGGGAGAAAATCGTGTACTAGCTGGAAGAGACATTAGTGTCAATAAAAGTTTTGGGGTTTTTTTTTTTTTGGCAGTACTGAGGATTAACCCAGAGGTGTTTTATAACTGAACTACATCCTCAGCTCTTTTAAATTCTGTTTATTAATTATTTATTTATTTGAATTGGGTAATGAACCCAGGGGTGCTCTACCACTGAGCTATATACCCAGCCCTTTTTATTTTGAGACAGGGTCTTGCTAAGTTACCCAGGCTGGCCTTGAACACAATCCTCCTGCCTCAGCCTCCTAAGTACTGGGATTACAGGTGTGGGCCACTGTACCCAACACACCCAGTTGCTTTTCTTTTTTTTTTCTTTTTTTCTTCTTTTTTGTCAGAGTCAGAGCAGGTTTGGAGGTGGTAGGGAAAGAGCTTGTGGAGGGGAAAAACTGAAGATGCTAGAATGGTGGTTGAGTTGAACACCTGGAGAGGTGAGACAGGAGGAGGTTACCTGACACAAGTAAGAGCTTAGCTTTCATGAGCAGAGGAGAAACCTCTTTCTCTATGATGCAAAAAGAAAAAAACATAAGATGAGCAAAAAGAGATTGATGTGAGAGATAGCTTTTCTACCTTCATCTTTGTGTCGAGCTTTGGCTTCTGAATCCAGACATTTTCAGTTGGAGTTTTTTGCTGTTACTTGGGCTTTGGCCAATCCTGGGCTTAACTCTGTATGTCTTTCCAGCTCCCCAAAATACCTCCTTCTCTTGACTTCCTTAATTCTGTAAGTGGCATCTTCACTCTCCTAGTTGTGGTGTTTAAAACTTCGGTATTGTCCGTGAGGAATCTCTCCACTAACAAACCCTCTTGGATTATGTTGCAATTAGCCTTGCTCCTCATCCTCAGGGATACTGCCCCACGCCAGGCCCCAGCGTGCCTCCTGTGGATGCCTTTCATGGTCTTCCCTCTCATCGCTTGTCATCTCTCCCTTATCCCCACTCCACATCACACCTGCATGCAGACTGCTCTTCCTAAAGCACCACTTCCATGGTATCATGACTTGGTTCTTGTACCTACAGTGACTCCCCAGTGCCTTCAGGGTCAATCGAGTCCATGCTTCAGCATCCAGCCCCTGCCAGGCTGCTCTTCCCCCTGTTCAGGGCACCTTGACTCCTGTTCTCCTTCCACCCTGGCACCACCATGCTCCAGATCCAGCTCATTCTTTAGAGCCTGAGCTCCACCTTCATCTGTAGCTTTTACTTTGCGGTGACACTTCTGTAAAGCACTCATTGACAAGACTCATTTTCTCACTCCATCGGTGGTATTGCGTGGCTCTTTAGCCCTTTCATACATGTAGGACTTAGCTACCCCATTGAAATTATTTATTCTTTGGAGGTAAGGAAAAAAGGCCTTTAAAACATCTTGTGATTCATCACCTCCCTCCATGTAGATAAAGCAAACACGAAAAAATAGGCAGTTGTTGAATCTAGGCGATCATATATTTGTATTCACTGTATGATTCCTTTAACTTTACTTTCAGATAATAAACCCATCCCACCTCGACAGGGAAACTGAAACTATCCTCACGTCCAGATCATAGACAAGGGGGATTCTGGAATAACAACCTATGTTTGTGTGCAATTCTTTGAGTAAATATCACCACACTGTCTGTGCATTGCCAGGCATCTTACCTCCCGAGGTCTCTTTTGCAGCATGGGAAAACATCTCTTTTTGACACTATGCTCAATGCTCCAGAAGGTAGACATGATACTTAATTCCATGCTTATTTTCTCTTCTTGATTCTCCTCCACTTCCATCAAGAATTGGGCATTTGGTCACACCCTTTCCCAGGAACTTCTGAGGGAGTATTGAGAGGACTTTGTGCTTCTGTAGAGGGAATATTGTTAATATTTCTAATATCATATTTATACAAGCTATTTCTATATTAGTATATTTTAGAATCTATCAGTGATATCCACGTCCACCTCTGTAGGACTCAGGAGGCTTTGCTTCATCCCTGTGCCACCAATTGACCATAATTGTGTGATCGGCACATTCTGTCTTGTATTTGATAGACTAGAACTTTGGGGGATGAAAACAGGTGATGTGAACTGAAGCTACAACAAGAAATTAGATGAAAAGTAAAACAAATCTTCCTGACTTTAAATATTAATATAGCATTAGAACATATGATCTAGGCATTAGATGTTGGAGAATGATTCAAAGTTCCTTCTGGTCATGGTACTGGCAGTTCACTTCTGGAGGTGGCAGTGTGGTATGGCCCTGTGGCATCCAGGGGCAGGACAAAGCTGCCTCCACCCTGGAACATTTGGCAATGTCTGGATACATTTTTTGGTTTTCATAACTTGGGGAGGGGTGCAGTTTGCTGCATGCAGGCATCTAGTGGGTAGAGGTCAAGGGTGTTGCTGAACATCTTACAATGTGTAGGATAACAAAGATTGATCCAATCAAAAATGTCAGTAGTGCTAAGGTTGAGAAACTTTGGTATAGCTTTGGACCAGATAGGTGCAACAGATTTAGGGGAAAATTACTTTATCTCTCATTCTCAGTCTTCTGCCAAATGGATCTAATGAAGCTTGTTTTACAGGTTGAGAGGATTAAGTAGAAATAAAAAGTAAGAGCCAAGCACAGTGGTGCAGGCCTGCAATCCCAGTACTTGGGAGGCCAAGACAGGAGGATCGCAGGTTTGTGGCCAACCTCAGCAACTTAGTGAGATACTGTTTCAAAATAAAAAATAAAAGGGTTGGGGTATAACTTGGAGGTAAAATGCCCCTGGGTTCAATCCCCAGTACAAAAAAAAAAAAAAAAGCATGAGGCATCTAGCAGTCTCTGTAGGAGCACAGCAATCCTAGTTATCTGTGTCATTCCTGCAATTTTAGTCATGAACTGAACATAACAGAGCAGAGGCCGGGGCTTCTCTGCGGGGTGCTGGGCAGGACTGTCACACCCTGGGGGATGGCACCAGAGCAGCTGCTTGATGGAGTCAGGAGCCATGTGTGGACTCAGAAGGCCAGGATTTGGGCCTCAGTGCTGCCATTCATTGAATCATTTGTTTGACAAATATGTATAGAGTCCTACTGCAGTCATGCATCCTGCTGTATAAAACCATTAAAGGAAAGAATATAGAGCAGGAAGGGAAACAGATATAAATATATCCCCTCAGGGAGCGCTTGGATGTAAGGGTTTGGAAGGTGAGAAAAAGTTTGTGAAGGAGGCTGAGTAGGTCAGGCAAGAGAGCAGGAGGTGGAACTCCACTTTGCTCCCTACTTAGCTGAGCGAGTTGAGCAAGTGACTTGACATCTATGCAAGATGAAGACAATAGTCTCTCTCTTATAGAGCTATTGAGAGGCTCAAATAAGATACTGTATGTGAAAGGTCTTTATAAGCAGTACAATGTTATCCACATATATATGTAGATAGTTGCTTCCAAATCGAGCATTCTATTACTCTAAGTGCCTCTTCTGGCAAGTAGTAGCTTATTTAATCTGACCTCCATGGGACTTTTCCAATTTAGAAAGATACAGTCCTACTCATGTTGGTTTCCCAAGGGGACTGGATGGGCCACCCTCTTACAACAGTTCAGGGCACTCCTGTTTTCTCCTCTTCCACAGAAGAATAAAAATGCTACCTGCCTCCTGCCCATACAACCCCTGCCCTGCCCTGGACCACATGGCTCCATGCCCTCTGGAGGAGCCCAATGAGAATAGAGTTCTTGCTTCTTGCTTCCACTGAGCCTCAGGTGGGTGCAGGGAATCAGTCCCTTCCTGCTCCTTCTCTGTCTGCCTGCAGTTCAGACTCCTCCTGCCACTTTTTTGTGCGTGAATGACTGGCAGCAAAATAACTAGGAAATGACTGACAGCCACAGAGCTGTTGGATCAATAGAGCTGCTTGAAATCGTGTCTGTTGGGGAGTAAGGGAACAGAAAGAATCAGCTGGGAGGACAGAGGAATTCATTCCAGGAGGTAAAGAAGAAACTATTAAAGAATTAGCTTTGTCTCTTCCCCTTCTGGCCCATGGCATTATGAGAAGGGAGCCAGGCACTTGTTAGAGAATATGGATATAAGGGATAAATAAGCAGACGAAAAGTGGTGGATGAGCTGTGAACTTAAGGGAATGGTTATTTCTCCTTCAGCTGGGACTCAAAGGATGGGTAGGATTTGGATGAGAAGACAAAGTGTTGTTTCCCCAGGTTGGAATGATGGTAGGAGGCATCAATATTCATGGCTTTGTTGGGGACAGTGAATGGTCCAGCTTCTGTGACCCAGAGCATGCAGGTGGGGGAGGATCAATGGGAGATGAGACTCAAAATGCAGTGGGGACCATGTTGATTGATTGCTTTACCAAACATTTTCTGGGCTCCTAGATCATGAAGGCTTTGAATGGAAGGCCAATGAGTTTCGTCTTCCCGCAGGTGGTTTGCATGATCAGGAAGATAAATCTGGCAGTCCTGTGGAGACTCCACTGGCGTGGGGGTGGGACAGTTGGCCAGGGACAGATTAGGAGACCACTGTGATAGATTAGGATGATCTGAATTTGCTACACTACAGTACAAATGGAGAGGAGGAGATGGAGATGAGGGACTCGGTGGAGGTGGAGGTGGAGTTTATAGGCCCTGGCAACTTGGATGGAGGAGTGTAAGGAAAAGATCACTTCAGAGTTTTAGAGCCTGGATGGCTGGGAAGATGGAGGTGCACTTAGTGAAAAATCAGGAGTTGGGAAGAGGAGAAGCAGCTGTGGGGAGGCAGGTGGAGAGGGAGGATTTGGAGAATTCACTTTGGGACATGTTGCATTTCAGGTGTCCGTGAAATCACTAAGGGAGGCGTTGATTCAGTAGGTGGATAAGGAAGGGAGTCTGGAGCTTTGCAGGGAGATTGGAGCTGGAAATATAGATTTGGGAGATATCTAAAAGAAGTTGTGGCTGGAGCTATCAGAATGGATGAGATAATAAATGAAAAGCTTGCACAGACTCAAGGGCAGAGGGCCAAGGACAGAGCTGTAAATTCAAGTGAAGGGCTTGAGGAGGACCAGGAGAGAGCAGTGCTTGGAGAAAACCGGATGATCAATAGGGCCGGCTGGTGCAGGGAGATGAGGGAGATGGGGACTGAGCAAACACCACTGGTTTTGGAAGCAGGGAGATCATTGGTAACCTTTGAAATTACAGTTTCAATCCTGTATGGGAGGTGGAATTCAAATTGCAAGGGGAATGGAGGGTTAGTGGATGGGGAGGAAGTGGTGGGAGTGCATATAGATGACTCTTTGGATAGGTTTGGCTGTGAAGGGAAGGTTAAAAATAGTAAAGTAGTTGGAGAGGGGAACAGAATTGAGGGGAAGTTTTTTTTAGGTAGGGGAGATATGTGAATACCTGGGGTGGGAAGAGGGAGAAGGCAGGCATGAGGAAGAGAATGAATATTTAGGAAAGAGGGGAGCAATTGACAGAGAAAGGTCTAGGATGAGCCTGGAGAGTAGATCTCAAGGTGAACTGAAGGGTTGGTCTTGGGGATGCTTCTTTCTTGGGAACTGGGGGGAAGGTGGAGCTCAGCGAAGTAACTGGCTGGCAGGGACCTGAGGGTACAACATGCTTGACTGATAGCTCAGTGGAGAGAGCATCTCTGACTGCAGGAGTCAGGGACCAGTGGCACTATGCTTGGAGAGGGTAGTACAAGCTGTGAAATGGGTGGGCTGATTGATGTGGTCCTCTGAGGCCCTTGGAGAGAGAAGCTGAGAGATCCAAAGAAGTACTTCAGGCTGTAGTGGGTTCTGCAGAACCACCTCCTGCAGAGGTGAGTACAAAAGGCAAGTGGGGGGGAGGGGTAGTGAGTGAGGAGAGGAGAGAGGGAGGCAGACTGGAGCAAGAAGGTGTCTGGGAAGCCTC
>PVJS01032567.1:0-22690 GCA_004027185.1 Glis glis | reverse complement strand
TAGCGCAGAGGTAGAACGCCCCTGGGTCCAATCCCTGGTACCGCAAAAAAAAAAAAAAAGAAAGTATTTCTCTTGTGTATAAATTACCCAGTCTAAGGTATTGCATTATAGCAGAATGGACCAAGAAAGACACTGGGTGATGTTGATGCAGCTGACCAGGGACCACACTTTGAGAACCTCTAGGTTCTTCTCTGCAGCATGTTAAGAGCGATCAACCCCTCCAGGCGAAGGAGAATGGCCAGTCAAGCAGGCCTCTCTGAGGACAGCTTGCTGCTGGGGTCCCCCCAATATTCCAGGAGCAGGGGAGTAAGAACAGAGTTCAGGAGCATCCTCCTATCTCCCTGGAGTCTCTCTGAGCCGCCCACATCCCACTGTCCTAACACAGACGCCGGCGGGGGGGGGGGGGCACTCTAATGCTCTTGACTGCAGAATCTCCACGTCCCTGATGTGGGCCTCACCAGAAAATGTCTCTAATTGGAGCTAGCCTTTTCTGCACTTGCTGCTCTGGCTCTCTGAGTGGAGGCAGGGGGGTGAGAGGGTCATGGATTATTGACCCTCTTTAAAAAAACAAAAAACAGCCGGGCGTGGTGGCACACGCTTGTAATCCCAGTACTTTGGGAGGTGGAAACCGGAGGATCCAGGTTCGCGGCCAGCCTCAGCTCTCTCTCTTTCTCTCTCTCTCTCTCTCCCTCTCTCTCTCTCTCTCTCTCTCCCTGTCTCTCTCTCTCTCTCTCTCTCTCTCTCTCTCTCTACCTAGTGAGGCCCTCCGCAACTTCATGAGACCCGGTTTCAAAATAAAGTATAAAAAATAGGGCCGGGGGTATAGCGCGGAGGTAGAACGCCCCTGGGTTCAATCCCCGGTACCGCAAAAAAAAACAAAAACACCAGCAGGAAAGAGAGACTGGCGCTCACCTAGCTGCTGACAACACTAACATGCAAACCCATCTTTCTACTCTGTCTCCTTAATTGTCCCCTGCAGTCGTTCACTGCCCTTCTGGGTCCCGTACACCGGAGTGTAACTAAGGTGTTTCTGATCGTAGCCCAGATGGGCAGGTACATTGCTATTCCAGATGAGCGGGAAATAACCATTCCACTCATTTTACACATAAAAAAAGAGACACATGTGCACACAGATAGACACACAGCCAGAGCCATGGTGATGAAAACATATTGAACCCGCATCAGTGCTGGAGAGATCAAAGGCTTGAGGGAGGGACTGTCCGCAGCAAGAGAAAAATCTGGTACTAATTTTACTCTGCATTTCACCATTCATGAGCATGTGAGCAGAGCCCAAACTTTAAAAGTGCCATGCTCCAAAATAATGAAGCTCTAAGTGCAATCTTGATGCCTATAGAGCATTTAGTACACTGTAGGAATTTGAAAATGAACACATTTCTTTGAAAATGCTAATGGTAAGTGGTAGGAAGCTTTCACAGGCTGGTCCATAGAACCCCATTTCAGCCACAGGGTGCCTGAAAGGCCACTTACCTCTCTAATGGCGCCTTTGAAGGGAGACTGCAAACTCCAGATGCCCCGTAACACTGGTCTTTCCCATGGATGTCGCACCCGGTGTTTTAAGGGTGTGGCTGTTTCTCGGTCTTCCTCTCTTGGAGGTCAGAAAGGAGGAGCCACGTACATCCTACCACCGTAGCCTTAGTGCGATGCCTGGTGGGTAAAGGTATTTGGTGAGTGCATCGGCACATGCTGTGCCCTGGGCCTGCGATGCTTTTCCAACCCCAGCTGCTTTCTCTGGCCAGTTCCTACTCCAAGTTAGGAACCCCTCCAGCCCACACCCGGGGCAGACGGCGCCCACCTTCTCCCTGCACACGTGTGCAGCCTGCGTTCACGGCGACGGCCACTTTGCATTTTAAGACTCTTCTCATCTATCCCGAGTATCTTTTTTAAGGGTTTATTTTATTTTTATTAGTGCATGTTAATTATGCAGAATAATGGGCTTCATTGTGGTACGTTCATACATGTATTTAACACATTTCAATCCTTTCTGTCTTCCATTACTCCCCTTAACTTCCCCATCTACTTTTTTCTCTAATAGTCTCCCTTCTACTTTCATGGCATATTTTTTATTTCTAGATTCTACGTATGAGAAAAAGAATGACCCTGGGTCCAATCCCCAGGAAGAGGAGGAGGAGGAGGAGGAGGAAGAGGAGGAGGAGGAGGAGGAGGAGGAGGAGGAGGAGGAGGAAAGAAAGAATGAAAGAAAGAAAAAAGAAGAAAAAGAAAGAAAGAAAGAAAGAAAGAAAGAAAGGTGATACTTGTCTTTCTGAGTCTAGCTTATTTTGCCTAACATGACAACCTCTAGTTCTACCCATTTTCCCACAAATAACATGATTTCATTCTTCTTTATGGCTAAATAATACTCCGTTGTGTACATATACCACATTTTATTTATCCATCAACCTCTTGATGGATACCTAGGCCGATTCCTTCACTTGGCTATTGTAAATTTTGCCCCCATAAACAAGGGTATGCAGGTACCTCTATAGTATGCTAATTCTTTTGGATATCCCAAAATGTGGTTTACAGCTGGATCATCTTTGCGTTCCTGGGTCCCTGTTGAGGGCTTGGAGCCTACACTCTGTGGTCTGTTGGTTAAAAGGGGAGATTAGTAATCCCAAACACAAGCTTGCTCTCCTTAAACTAATCAGGAAGGGAAAGAGAATTGGAAAGGGGTGTCTCCTTATGTGGTTCTGTTATGGAATCCCATATCTTGCACCATATAAAATGACTTCAGCACCCAGAAATGGTACAAGTCCCATCTACGTGGGATGCCAATGGTGGAAATTCCAGGAGATGGTGTCAGGGAAACTTTGAAGTTTCTAGAACGAGTTTTGACAAGCCCCATTGAATGCATTTGACACATGAATTCATCCCTGCGGACCTCAATCCCCTCCCCTGTCCAAATGAAGACTGAACCGGATGATGCCTGGGGTCCCCTCTAACTCCCACAATCTACAATACCAGGCCGGACCCCAAACATAAATAATAGTACTATTCAAAAGCCGGGCGTGGTGGCGCACGCTTATAATCCCAGTACTTGGGAGGCTGAGACAGGAGGATCGCAGGTTCGCGGCCAGCCTCAGCTACTTAGTGAGGCCCTCCGCAACTTAGTGAGATCCTGTTTCAAAATAAAGAATAAAATAGGGCTGGGGGTGTAGCTCAGAGGTAGAGTGTCCCTGGGTTCAATCCCCAGTACTGCAAAAAAAAAAAGTACTATTCACCATAATATCAGACGATGAACCTGGGAACTTTCAGAAAAGCAGTCTGTAAAATTTCTCTCTCTCTCTCTCTCTCTCTCTTTCTGTCTCTCTCTATATATAAAACACAGATAAAATTTATAAATATATGTATACAAATAAAATTTACATATATACATGCATACATAAAAATTTCTCGTTTGTATATATGTATGTATATATGTAAATATACATATGTATTATACAAATATATATATATTTGGTACCAGGGATTCAACCCAGAGGCAGTCTACCTCTGAGCTATACCCCCAGCCCTTCATATTTCTATTATTTTTTCCTTTTTTATTGGTGCATTGTAATCATGCATCTTGATGCAGTTCAGGGTGATGGAGGCTCACATGCACACAGCACTCGCTGGGCCTCCCCCAGTTCCACCCCGCTCCCTCTCCCTCCGCACCTTCCCGTGCTCAGCACAGTGATTGTCTTTGATAAGTGTGCGTGTACATCATGGCCATTGAGGTGTTTCCCTCTCCAAGTCTTCCTCCCCCTCCCATCTCCCCAGTTAGGTCCCCCATGGGACCCTCCTTCACTCCACTAAGGTTTCTCCTGTGTCTGGAGTCCCTCCTGTGTCCCAATTTCTCCCTAGCTTCAACATATGAGGGAGAACAACCGCATCTTCATTTTCTGTGACTGACTAATCTCACTTAGCGTAATAACAGGGTCTCACTAAATTGCTCAAAGTCTCGCTTAGTTGCTGAGGCTGACCTTAAACCTGCAATCCTCCTGTCTCAGCCTCCCAGGGACTGGGATCACAGATGTGCACCACCACGCCCAGCTTCTATGTGTCCATTGCTTAAAACACTTTAAATGTGTTTTCTTAAGTGTCATAGACTTGTTCACTCAAGATTTGAAAAATAAATTTAGTCATTCGCCCTACTTAAAACACTGAGCAGCATTCCTCTTTTACACATCCAGGGCAGCTCTGATCTCGGCTAAAAATAAAGCCTTTAGCCTGAGTCACACCAAGTCATAATAAGTAAGTACTGAGGCCGCAGCCTGAGCAGGGCGAGGGCTGGTCCCATTCCTCGTGTGCATCTGTCGCTGAGTGTCAAAGCCACAGCCTCTGCGTGAGAGTGCAGGAGGTTCTGTGCCCATGTGAGCGTTTCTTCTCACCTGCAGAGAGCTAACCCGCTGGACCTGAAGTTCAGAGAGAGCTGAGCTCATTTTCCAGCGCAGCCTAATGTCTTAATGACCGTAAACGGCTCCGATCTCCCTGTGAACACTGTAATCGCGGTGACATCGCAGCCCGGTATTATTTCCATCCCACGTCCATTTTATTGCACTCCACAGCCAGGAGAGGCAACGAGGTGTTTCCTGCAGAGTAGCCTTGTTCCCGTCAACCTAACATCTGCGCAGCATCCATTTCAAAGGTAACAGTACCACGAGGTCCTTTCCTCGATCGGCTGGTTTTAGAGCAAAGAGGAGGGAAATTTTTGCTCTTAAAGTTCTCCGAAGCCGGGCGTGGTGGCACACGCTTGTAATCCCAGTACGTGGGAGGCTGAGACAGGAGGATCGTAGGTTCTCGGCTAGCTTCAGCTACTTAGTGAGGCCCTCCGTAACTTAGTGAAACCCTGTTTCAAAATAAAGAATAAAATAGGGCCGGGGTGTAGCTCAGAGGTAGAATGCCCTTGGGTTCAATCTCCAGTACCACAAAATAATAGTAATAATAATAATAACAACAGTAATAATAATAATAATAATAAAATAGGGCTGGGGGTATAGCTTGGAGGTGGAATACCCCTGGGTTCAATCCCCAGTACCACAAAATAAACAACAAAAAAAAAATTAAAGTCCTCCGAGAGAACCATATATGAGGATCAGGTAGCCATTTTAAAACGATTTCAAACTTTGATCTGAATGTTCTACGTTCGTGTAACGGGGGCCTGCTTCCAACCCCGTCACCCAACAGACAGCCTGTTTCAAAGCTAATATTTTCCCTTCTTTGTCCTCCCCTTTTCCTTTATCCTCTGTTAACAAATAACGTGTTCTTGTCTGTTTACTGACGGAAGGGACCAGCACCTGTGGATCTGCATAAGCACTGACTCAAGAAAGACTTAAATGTGCACTGTTCCTCTTCTGAGAGCTCACCAGCACACCAGCACAGGGCCCTGGCCTGCGGATCTGAATAAGAACCGACTCAAAGACTTAAACACGGATTTCACCCCTTCTGATAAGACACCACATGACCCTGAAGAGCTACCCTAAAGAAGACTTGAATCCTTTGTTTGGGAGAATCCAGGGCCTTTCCCTAAACTCTTAAGATCACTGGTTTCTCCAATTTGCTAACAAATCAATTCTCTTTCCTTCTTCCCAAAGGCTTGTCCCAATTATTTGATTCAGTAAATTGGGGCAAATGGCAGGATTTGGTAACATTCAGATATGTAAAACAATCAGCATAGTTAAATTTACAAAAACATTTATAAGCTAGGTGTCCTGGCATATGCCTGTAATCCCAGTACTTGGGAGGCTGAGACAGGAGGATCGCAGGTTTGAGGCCAGCCTCAGCAACTTAGGCCCTCAGCAACTTAGTGAAACCCTGTTTCAAAAGAAAAATAAAGCCGAGGGTGGTGATGCACATCTATAATCCCAGTACTTGGGAGGCTGAGACTGGAGGATCACAGGTTCAAGGCCAGCCTCAGAAACTCAGTGAGGCTCACATCAACTTAGCAAGACCCTGTTTCCAAATAAAAAAAAATATAATAGGACTGGGGGTGTAGCTTGGAAGTAGAACGCCCCTGGGTTCAATCCCCAGTACCACAATAAATAAATAAAAATAAAATAGGGCTGGGAGTGTAGCTCAGGGGTAGAATATCCTCAGGTTCTATCCCCAATACCAAGAAAGAAGGAGGAAAGGAAGGAAGGGAGGGAGGGAGAGAGGGAGGAAGAAAGGAAGGGAGGAAGGAAGGAAGGAAGGAAGGAAGGGAGGGAGGGAGGGAGGGGAAAGAAGGAAGGAAGGGAGGGAGAGAGGAAGGAAGGGAGGGAGGGAGAGGAAAGAAGGAAGGAAGGGAGGGAGAGAGGGAAGGAGAGAGGAAAGAAGGGAGGGAGGGAGGAAGGGGAAAGAAGGAAGGAAGAGAGGGAGAAGGGGAGTGCGTGAATGAGTGAGTGTGTATGTGTGTGTGTGTGTGTGTGTGTGTGTGTGTGTGTTGCTGGAAATTGATCCCAGGGCTGCATGCATACTAGGCAAGCACTCTACCACTGAGCTACAGAGCTTGCAATCCTCCTGCTTCAGCCTCCACATAGTTGGGAAGGGGAGCGCCTTTCATGATAGCAAGACAGGATGAACAGGTGCTTGGGTTCTCCCCTGGAGGAGGAGGGGTGCATGGCTCCTCTGGGTCCCAGACCTGAGTCTAGGGTGCCCAGAGCTAAGAGGAGACACCTGGGTGGAACTCCAGCTGGGTCAGAGATTCCTGCCATCCCCTAGGACCCAAAGGAAAACTTGGGGCCGGGACAATGGGCATTTGAGTGGGACCAATAACGATGAGTCTAGGGCCTCATCTGCAGTCTCATGGGGCTTCAGATCTGGTAGTCAGAGCTATCATACATAGTCCCCTGGGGACAGTCACAGGGGCAAGTAATAGCCAAACTCCAGCTGTACTCAGCTGCACACGATGCGGGTGTGCAGCCTCCAGGTAGACGGGCCGCCTGTCCCCAGTACGCACAAAGGTGCTGTATCGACTGGCAGAAGTTTATGGGTCCTTGCCCATCTAATGACGATGAACAGGTTCCCTGTCACTTGAGTAGGATGGGGGGCTTGCAGATGGAGACGTCTAAAAGAGAAAAAAATAAAAGAACTATCTGCGGTGCACCAGTATCTACAGGCAGAACTTTATCCTCTGTGTACTAAAAGGCTTAAAGCAGTGGCCAGCCTTTCTCGCATCCGCAGCACAGGATGGTGGTGGCTGCTGTCACAGCAGCCTTTTTGGGTCTCAGAGTCACGTCCTACAAAGAAATACCCCTGAGACACACGCAACTGAAGGGCTGTAGATAGATCGCTAGTTCTCACTCCTAGATCAGGCGGGCAAAGGGCACAGACTCGACGCGAATCCACCTAGAGAAAGTTGAAGCCTTAGGATCCACCACAGCTGGGAGGAGGGTGCAGGGCATCGCCCGTGAAAGCTGTTCCTTGTCAGGAAGGCATTGCCACGTTCCATTGTCCCGGGGCACACACGGGCCACTGTTCATCCAGGGATCCCCTAACGGATGTCATTCTGTTTCAACAGCAGCAAGACCTCTGGTCTTTGACCCATGCAAATCCCAATTAGCCCAAATTAGTCAACTGTGTCCAGGCTCCGTCTTCCTTCAAACACCTAATTGTGTGAAAGGCCCATTTCCTGGGACCACAGCCCCCCACCTGACCCTCCCATCCCCAGCCTCTCCCCAACGCTATCTCTACAGTTTTGTTTCTTCTGTTAATGAACTGTGTCAATCATTAAGGAAATTCCACTGCACGTCTTTACTCTGGGCGATCCTTCGCTCATGAGCCAGTGAGCCAAGCAAATGTCCCCCCTGATAGCCACTTCCAGCTCCCAAGTCCAGTCAGGCACTGCAAGACCCCATCAGCCTCTCCCTCCACCCCACGGAGAAGACTGCCAGGCGAAGGCTTGGGGAAACAGAAAGGGATGTTAATATGGTACCAAGTGACAGTAAGCAAACCTGCCAGCCAACTATCATACTTCCGCTCCCTTGCCCTGGGTCTGTCTGCCCTAACCTCCGCGGAATACTTAATTAGAGAGAGTCACATAATCTAGCGACTCATTTGGTCTCCCCGATGGTGAACCCTTCAAAGTATACACATACTGTTTTGGTTGGTGAGATTACATGTCCCTTTTAGGTTGCGTCTGTTTGAGTTTGGGCAGGAGGAAGAACATGACATCAAACTAAACTGAGGTCTCATTCCTGTGACTCACTTGCCCTAATGAGACATCATCTTCAAAGTGACCCCATTGATAACACCCAGGCAAAAATTCAGGATGTTGCAGGCATCCATCCCCCACCCCACCCCTGGAAACAGAAGCTAGCTATGCCCTGACTCTACACCACCCAGAAAGAATCTACTAGGACCTCATCCAGGCTAATGTCCAAATTCTCATCAGTAACCTCAGGCCTTTGAAGGGAAAAAAATTACGCTTAAGCCAGGCGTGGTGGCGCACGCTTGTAATCCCAGTACTTGGGAGGCTGAGACTGGAGGATCGCAGGTTAATGGCCAGTCTCAGCTACTTAGTGAGGCCCTCCACAACTTAGTGAGACCCTGTTTCCAAATAATGAATAAAAAATAGGGCTGGGGGTGTAGCTGGGAGGTAGAATGCCCCTGGGTTCAATCCCCAGTACCACACTAAAAAAATAAATTATACTTAAAAACCCTAATCACTTTCATAACAATTTTTAAAGATATGAAGAACATGTTCATTTTTCTTTTTGTTCCTTAAACCACTTCTACATCTCATAAAACCACATCAGTTAGAATGGCAACAAGTATGCAAGCAATAATAATAAATGCTGGTGAGGATGTGGAGAAATAGGAACTCTTCTATACTGTTGGTGGGACCATACATCAGTACAGCCGCTATGGAGACCAGTCTGGAGGTTCCTTGGGAGACTAGGAACCACCATATGACCCAGAGATGTCGCTCCTCAACATCTTGCCAAAAGAATTCAAGTCAGAATATTATAGTGACATATGCCTACCTGTGTGTATAGCTGTACCATTCACAATAGCCAAGTTATGGCACCGACCTAAGTACTGGTCAACAGATGAATGGATAAAGAAAATGTGGTGTATACACACAATGGCACTTTACTCAGCCCCTAAAGAAGAATGAAATTACCCGGGCATGGTGGTGCAAGCCTGCAAACCCAGAACTTTGAGAAATTGAGACAGGAGGATCTCATGCTCAAGGCCAGCCTCAGCAACTTAGTGAGACCCTCAGCAATTTAGTGAGAGAGATCCTGTTTCAATTTTTAAAAATAAATAGGGCTGAGTGTGTAGGTTGGAAGTAGGATGCCCCTGGGTTCAATCCCCAGTTTAAAAAAAATTATGTAATTTGCAGAAAAATGGGTGGAACTAGAGATTATTATGTTAAGTGAGAGATCAACCAGTCTCACAAAGTCCCAAGTCATATGTTTTCGCTCATAGGCAGAAGATAGAAAATAGGAAACTAAAGGGGCTTTAGATAAATGAAGAGAGAGACCAGTAGAATAGTAGAAAGGGTTTGGAGGAGTTGGAGAGGGCGAAAAGGAGGATTGAAGGAGGAAACAGTTCACATAATACTATGTCCATATATGAAGGTATGGCTACCAATCTCCCTAGCACGCACGGGGAGGGGGACGGAGGGAGCGGGTGAGACGCATAGAGAAACACGCCAAGTGCTGTGTGCACGTATGCCGGCATCGCTTTGAATCTCTGATGGAAAATTATACAACCCACTAAAAAAAAATCAGACACGTGCAATCCGCACTGCATACGCAGAGGTAGAATCACCAGGGCTAATGCAAACAGCCCACGTGAATTCTGCAATTTCACATGCGTTCACTCGGGCTCCATTCTCAGTCTCTTTCTGTAAATAAGGCAAACAAAAATCCTTCTTTTGTTTTCTCTGTGCTCTGGTTAAGTGTGGCTGGTCTATGGAGTCAAAAGAAAACCAGAGATGGTCCCCGAAGCTGTGGATATTGAGAGTTAAGCTGTAGTATCATTACCGGTCAACGGCACACTCTCTCTCCGTCCACCCTGCTGGAAATGGGGCTGGAGGACTAACTAGAAGCTGAGAGGGCACGGGGGCAGACGAGAGAGGAGCTGCCGGTGCTGCACACCGCTCTACAAGCTGTGCATGGCCCCAGGTGCCCAGGGCACAGGGGACAATGAATCCCCAGGCACCCTGTCACTGCGATAGGCCTTAGGGAGCTCCCCTCCTGCAGACCAGCCCTTAGCTTGAGTATCCCGGGAGGTAACATACCCCGAGAAGCCAGACCCAAGTCAACAGGACCCTGAAAGAGGGCAGAGGAGGGGGAGGGACAGGGAGAGAGTCAGGACTGGAAGGTGCCTCCGCATGGAATACCTTTTAGGCTTCGGCCTGTCAAGCCTTCGAATTTCCTTCTAGAACTTGGGAGATCTGCAGCATCAGTATCCCCTGGGAGTTGGTTGGAAATGCAGAATCGCAGGCCCCAACTCAGGCCTGTAAGGCAAGAATCTGCATTTTAAACGTATGATTCCAGCCAGGTGCAGTGGCGCACACCTGTCATCCCCATATTTGGGAGGCTGAGACAGGAGGATTGCAGGTTAGAGGCCAGCCTTGGCAACTTAGGGAGACCCTGTTTCAGGAAAAAAATAAATAAATAGGGCTGGGGGTATAGCTCAGAGCTAGAACATCCCTGCGTTTAGTCCCCAGTAACACACACACACACACACACACACACACACACACACACACACACATGTGATTTTTCTGCACAGGAAAGTCTAAGACACACTGGTCTAGAACATAGCTGAACAAAGGAAACGTCCTGATCCCTGAGAAAAATCAAAGCCCATAAAAAGGAAGAAATGACAGGCGAGATCCGCCAATGGCGTGTGTATTAAAGACCATGGCGGAAGAGAGAACAGATCCAAATGTAGAGCCATCTACCAAGTGGGACAGGGCTGCCTTTTCAAATCAGGCCCATCCATTTTATTTTCCAACTTGCAGATGCACTGCACCCCACCCAGATTCACACACCTTCCACTTATCATCCCTCATCAAACCTCAGCAGAATTCCTGGCCGCCTCCTGCTGGGGCCACCTCCCTCTCTACCGCGTCTCTCAAACCACCTAGAGGCCAGTCTTCCAACCCAGCCCTGACTCTCCATCATCGCGGTCCTCGTAGGTCTCCGGGGCTGCCTGATACCAGAGCAGGCTAAGCTTGTGCATTTATCCCCACTGCCTCTGCAAACCCCGTTTAATGGAAGAAAAGAATTGAGGGGGTGGGAGGGAGAGGACTGGGGATTGAACCTAGGAGCATTTCACCTCCAAGCTACACCCCCAGCCCTTTTTATTTTTTATTTTTTTAAATGAGGTCCTAAGTTGCTGAGGCTGACCTCGAACCTGCAATCCTCCTGTCTCAGCCTCCCATGTACTGGGATTATGGGTGTGCACCTGTTCTTTTAAACAAAGGTTCAACCCAGGAAGAACAAAGTAAGCCAAAAAAATAAAGCATGAAAAAAACTCTTTAGGTTTTAGAAGACAGAAAATAGAAACCAGACAGAGGGTAATTTGCCTAACAGATCAGTGAAAACTTTATTGACTTCAGAAGAGGATGCTAACCAACGTGCAAAGAGTTGACTGACCCAACAGAATCACGGAAAGGTCCAGAAGGCTCCAGGTACCAGGAAAGTGTGGGGTGGGCGCGACCTGCCGGAAATGACCAGTGTGACTGAGAGTCGGTGTATGGAGTGATGAGACCACAGGTCCCTCCCCATCCAGGCAGCGAGCAAACACACGCGCCCCAACCCCATGGGAGATCAGAGACCGATGCTCAGAGAAAACGAGCCATAAAAGTTCCTGAAACAAGGTCTCCAGGCATGGAAAAGGGCAGGGATGAAGGACGAGGTGCAGGCCCAGAACTGTAAATAAATTTATGGTAAATTTGCAGTGGGGATTTCAAATTCCTATTTCCAGAAAGCAGAGAGCCAAGCCTTTAACCATCAGAAAAGGCAGAGAATCCTCATCTAGAGAAGCTGAACAGCCTCAAACATAAATACACACATACACACCTTTAACACAGCTCTTGTAATCCCAGTACTTGGGAGGCTGAGACAGGAGGATCGCAGGTTTGAAGCCAGCCTCGGCTAGTAGTGAGACTCTCATCAACCTAGCGAGACCCTGCTTCAAAATAAAAATAAAAAATAAAAATTGGGCTGGGGGTGTAGCTTGGAGGTAGAATCCCCCTGGGTTCAATCCCCAGTACAGAAAGAAAGAAAGAAAGAAAGAAAGAAAGAAAGAAAGAAAGAAAGAAAGAGAACTTCTCAGAATTGTAGGACATGAGTCCTCAGATCAAAAATGTTCCCCAAGCGGATCGCACCATGAGTGGAGAAAGATGCAAAACTAAGAGACAGAAGCCGTGGGAAGATCTTCCAAGCTTAAGGGGAGTTGGAGAAGTTGACAAGAACAGAGCTGTGTCCAAGAAGAAAGGTGACTTCCCAGGACCAGTCACTGGAACCACAACTGTGTCCATGTGTGACATTCCAGGAATTTCTGCTGAACAATGTACAGGTAAAAGAGGGTAGGCGGTTGGCCACGCTGTGTAGCTGCTTTCCAAGTCCCTACCGTTTGAAAGCGGTATGCTTACAAAGAAAGAGAGGGACATCGTGCGAGAGCCTCACCACCCTGTTGGCCGCGATGGCTTCCTGTTGGCATCTTGGCTAAATCCCCAGTGGGCTGCAACCTCTGGGGTATTATGAGGGTGGAGTGGAACTCTCCTCCTCTTCCTGAAGATCCTCCAATTTTGTCAAATGCTGTGTTGGAGGAACTCTTCAATGATTTCAACATGCGGAGGACCATGTTCTCTAGTTTCCAGCCAAAGTACGGCTTTTTCCCATTTTCAGTATTCCTTTGGTCATTTCTCTTGCAATTTGGAAACCGTGGGTGAGGTTAAGATCATGTGTTAATAATATCACTACCAAAAGCTAGGCATCCTGTGCCTGGCTTCCCTTCCCTTTGGAGAACTACATGGACTATGGATTTAGACCATAAGCATGTTGGAATCCAGCTCCACCGCCAGGTTACCTTGAGAAGTCCCCTCACCTCTCTGGACCTCAGTTTCCTCATCTGTAAAATGGGAGACATGTTCATATCAACCTCACAAGGCTTCAGGACTAAGAATGAATGTTCCTAAAGCATGTAAAGTATAAAGAAGGCGTAACTGTAAAAAAAAAAAAAGAATTCCATTAAAAAGAGAAGTATGTATCAATATTCAACAGCCGCTGGAATCAGGAATGGTACCACTTTTCTCTCACACAGAGCTATCCCCATCTCTGTTTAGGCAGGTGTTACTCTCAGACATTATTTCTAGGGTCCTCTGAAAATCTTCCCGTGGAAATGAACATCACCCCTCTCCTGGGTTAAGTCCTTCCTGGCCTGCAGCATCTGCTTTCGCAGCATTGACCCAGGCATCTCAGCTCAAAGGTGTCTAATGAAGGATTGGAAATATCCCCACTGGGTGATGAGACACAGCCTCAACAGATGACTGCAGCCCACACTTAGAGAGGAAGAGAGAGTCCCAAGGGTGGAGAGTCAGGCAGGAGGCCAGCCAGTGGCCACAAACAGAGAAGCAAGCGAGGCAGAAAGCCCAAGGCCCAGAGTGAAAGCAGGCAAGGAAATGAAGGACCTCGGCCTTTCCACACCACCTGCTCCTTCAGGAAGAGGACCCAGTAGCCACCTCCATCAAAGGACGAGGATGACAGGTGTCACAGTGCTTTTAGGTAGCTCGTCCCCACTTTCCAAACACTCTCCCATCCCATCACTCCTCCAAAACATTCAGAGAAGTAATTTGGGCAGGTGTTATATGTCGATTCTGCAGAGGGGAAACTGAGGCTGGAAAGGTTCTGGTGATTTGCAAGAGGTCCTGTGGCCAAGAAAGAACAGATATTGAAAACAAGAGGCCTTCTAGGAACCTTTACACATTGATGGTGGGATTGCAAATTAGTGCAGCCGCTAAGGGGACCCGTGTGGAGAGTCCTCAGAAGACTGGGAATGGATCCAGCATATGATCTCGCTAGACCACTCCTGGGGATCTTTCCACAGGGACTGAAGTCAGAGTATGATCCCCGCGACGCACAGGTATCCACGTTTATAGCCGCATAATTCACAATAGCCAAATGATAGAACCGACCTAGTGCCCGTCAACAGATGACTGGACTGTGAAACTGTGGTCTATACGAACGACATACGTACACAAAATGAAATTTCACTCAGTCATAAAGAACAAAATTGTGTCATTTACAGGAAAATGACTAGAACTTGAGAAAATTATGCTAAGTGAAATTA
Organism: Glis glis; assembly: GCA_004027185.1. NCBI lineage: Eukaryota > Metazoa > Chordata > Mammalia > Rodentia > Gliridae > Glis > Glis glis. Next base: position 8,401 of record PVJS01032567.1, on the reverse strand, counting down.
GCCAGTCTTAGAAGGTAAAGGCTCGTGTGTTTTCACTCATATGTGGAAACCGGAGAGAAAGTGAGAAACAGAAGAGGCTTCAGGTAAAGAAGGAGGAAGCCCCGTGCAGGACCCCCGTGGAGCCGCAGAGGGGTCTCAAGGAGGGAGTTGTGGGGGGAGGAAACTTCAAGAAGGAAACAGTTAGCTGGGTGTGGTGGTGCACACTTGTAATCCCAGTACTTGGGAGGCGGAGACCGGAGGATCCGGGTTCGCGGCCAGCCTCAGCTACTTAGTGAGGCCTTCTGCAACTTTGTGAGACCTGGTTTCAAAATAAAGAATAAGAAAAATAGGGCCAGGGATGTAGCTCGGAGGTAGAACGCCCCTGGGCTCAATCCCCGGTACTGCAAAAAAAAAAAAAAAAAGAAGGAAACAGTTCAAATAATGCTATGTCCATATACAAAATCATCAATACCAACCTCAATAACATGTATGGGGAAGGAACGGGGTGGAACTGGAGGGAAATGCACCAAGTGTACCCCTGTGCACGTATGTTCCCATCGCTCTGAATCTCTGAACTATGATGTATAATTCCAGTGCACCAATAAAAGCGCATTAAAAAAAGATCCCAGGGCCGGGCGTGGTGGCGCATGCTTGTAATCCCAGTACTTTGGGAGGCAGAGACCGGAGGATCCGGGTTCGCAGCCAGCCTCAGCTCACTCTCTCTCTCTTTCTCTCCTTAGTGAGGCCCTCAGCAACTTCGTGAGACCTGGTTTCAAAATAAAGTATAAAAATAGGGCCGGGGGTGTAGCGCAGAGGTAGAACGCCCCTGGGTTCAATCCCCAGTACCGCAAAAAAAAAAAAAAAATCCCAGTGCTCCTTCACACTGGATGACATCCAGATGCAGAGCCCTGTGTGAACAACAGTGGAAACCCAGCTCTGGGGTCCTGTTTGGTTTTGCAGCAGGTTGAGAGAGGGATGCTCCTTCCTGCCTGGCTGGGACAGCTTTCTTGGTGACCAGGGATATTAGAGGCAGAATGTGTGCAGAGGGCACCCTGGCATTTGTCCCCGGAGGGCACTTCAGGATTGAAAGACACCTGCCCAGGCAGAGTATCCTAAGTTTGAATTCCTCTAAAAATATCAAGGTGGACGCCATCGCCTCTCGCCATGTGAAACTCATTATCCTAGGAGCCCGGGTAAGTGGAGTCGTAATAGGTTAAAGATGACTCTGAATGATGAGATAGTCAATTGATCCAAATTGGATTATTAAGAAGGAAGCTTGGCTATTAACAGCTGTCCCCCTCGTGTTTGGGGATGAGGTGGAGAGAAGGAACTTTAGAGACGAACCCTCGGCTGGCTTGCTCTGCGCTGATCCGGGGCGGGGTCTGCCGTACTCTTGTGCAGAAAATCTCTGTGGTTTTGATAAACAGTCCCCTAGACAACAATGGAAAACCTCCCGGCATCGTGACAGGGCTAAAGTCAACAAGGCAATCCAAATACTGTGCCTTCTGTCCTTGCATTCTTAATTTTGCATCAGATGGCCTTTGGATTTGCTCCATTTCTGACTATGCAATTTAAAAAAAAAAGCAAGCAAATACAAAAATATTGTGTCACATTTTCCAGCGGGTTGTGCTAACCCCTATGGCCTTATGCTTTGGATCTAATTAAAGGTCTTCACCTTTGGCAAGGACAGTTCCAATTTGATCTAGTATAAATTCCTTGCAATAGAGAAATCCTTCTGCACTGATTGCTTTCTTCCTTCCTTCCTTCCTTCCTTCCTTCCTTCCTTCTTTTTCTTTCTCTCTCTCCCTTTCTTTCTTTCTTTCTTTTCTCTTTCCTTTTTTCTTTCTTTCTTTCTTTCTTTCTTTCTTTCTTTTTTTTGATCGAAGGACAATGGAGAAGAAAAATGGGGAAAGAGTACTCTAAAGTTTATAAGAACTGAGTCAATAGAAAAGGTAAGAAAAATGTAAGAAATGATGCAGGGTGCCGGGCGTGGTGGTGCACGCTTGTAATCCCAGTACTTTGGGAGGCGGAGACCAGAGGATCCGGGTTCGCGGCCAGCCTCAGCTCTCTCTCTCTCTCTCTCTCTCTCTCTACCTAGTGAGGCCCTCTGTAACTACATGAGACCCGGTTTCAAAATAAAGTATAAAAAAATAGGGCCGGGGGTGTAGTGCGGAGGTAGAAAGCCCCTGGGTTCAATCCCCAGCACTGCAAAAAAAAAAAAGAAAGAAATGATGCAGGGTAAAAAAAAAATGTGGAGATTCCATGAGGAGAGCCTCACTCATCATATACCCCAGCAAATAGATGGTGAACAGAAGAAAAGAACTCCAAAAGAAAATAAAAAGCAGGGCACAGTGGTTCACTGTAATCATGGTACTTGGGAGGCTGAGACAGGAGGATCACAGGTTCAAGGTCATCCTCAGCAACTTGGTGAAGCCCTCAGCAACTCAGCGAGACCCTGTTTCAAAATAAAATATTAAAAGGGCTGGGGGTGTAGCTTGGAGGCAGAATGACCCTGGGTTCAATCCCAAGTACGTGAGAGAGAGAGAGAGAGAGAGAGAGAGAGAGAAACAGAGGGGAGAGAGAGAGATTGAACAAAAAGCTGGAAAAACAGGCAAGAGAAGGGAAATAACAAGCACCTTGGAGAAGAAAAGGATCAAAATTTGAAGTTTAAGAAGAACCAGCTGGGCGTGGTGGCGCACACCTATAATCTCAGTGCTTGGGAGGCTGAAACAGGAGGATCACGCAGTTTGGAGGCCAGTCTCAGCAACTTGGCAAGTCCCTCAGCAATTTATCGAGACCCTGTTTCAAAACAAAATATAAAAAGGGCTGGGGGTGGAGCTCAGAAGTAGAATGCTCCTGGGTTCAATCCCCAGTACAAAAAAAAAAAAAAAAGAAGAATCATTCAAGGGGCCACACTGAGACCCAGAGAAAGGAACTCTGAATATCTCCAAAGAAGAAACTGCTCGAGGATTAAGGAAAGGGGGGTCCTAGCAGCTGAGGTATCTCTGAGAATTCTCCAGAAGCTCATCCTTGATAATAAAGTATGCAGCCATCCAACGTGGGAATGCATCCACTCCCTCTCCCCGCTGCCCCTCCCCATGGCCATCTGGTGCATTCTTATTCCTAAATTATCTCTCTATTAAGTATGTCTGACACACACCACGCAGGCTCCCTTGGATAGCCACAGTCAGCGCTAAGCAAGCAAGACGCCCATGATAGCGCACAGCCCTCATCACCAAAGGCTCTCGCCGTCCATAATTGCTATCTGCCACCACGGAGCTGAGAGACATGCCCCGCCCCGCTAATCCCCCCTTGACACGACATAGGTTTCCCAAGAAAAAGCTGTAAATCTTTGCCATTCCGCCTCCAGACTTCCAGCTCATTAGAGCAGTTAGAGACGCACTGAGCATAAAATAACAGATCATTAGACCTGCGGGACAGTCGGGTCCAGTTGTTATCTGACCAGACCACTGGGTTGGGAGTTCTGCTTCTGGGAATTCCAGGACCCAGAGACGTTCAATGGGATGCTCAGGGTCAGGAGGTTCAGACAAGATGAAGGATGGATGGAACTCTGCTTAACACAGAGACGTTCCGAAGACTTCCACAAAACACCCACCCTCGGCCGGGCGTGGTGGCGCATGCTTCTAATCCCAGTACTTGGAAGGCCGAGACTGGAGAATCCGGGTTTGTGGCCAGCCTCAGCTACTTAGTGAGGCCCTCCGCAACTTAGTGAGACCCTGTTTCAAAATAAAGAATAAAAAATAGGGCCGGGGGTACAGCTTGGAGGTAGAATGCCCCTGGGTTCAATTCCCAGGACTGAAAAAAAAAACACCCACCCTCCTTCCTGCTGGAGAGAGACCAAGACACAGACATCTTTCCCCAATGAGGAGGAGGGAAGTGATTCCTGAAAGTTGATTCTGAATCCCCAAAGATGAAATCTCCTGTAATCTGTTGATAGCAGTGCTCCAAAGCTGCCTGCTTCACAGGATAGCCCAGGTCACCTGGGATAGAAAGCTTAGAATTCCCACTCAACACCTCCCAAGACCCCTCCTCCCTTACCAGTGCCTGCCAACCCACGTCCGGGAAGGTTTCCCACCCTCTCCACTCCCCAGGTCCCAGCCGCAGCTCGAGTTCATCACCTCAACTGGAAATGACCTCTGCTGTTTTCTTCTCCGTCCCTGTGAGCTGTTCCATGACCCCTCGGCCTCTGCACCGATCACTTCCTAGGCAGAGCTTTCCTCCCTCTTGAACCCGCGTTGGCTCTGCTTTCCCTGTTATACAATCTAAACGTCCTCTGCATAATCCACCCTGACTCCAAAGAAGCGCCGTGAGTCCTCTCCAGATGAATTCTTTTTTTCTTTTCTTTTCTTTTCTTTTCTTTTTTTCCAGTACTGGGGATTGAACTCAGAGCCTTGCAGATGCTAGGCAAGTGCTCTACCACTGAGCTATATCCCCAGCCCCATTTTTTTTTCATGTCTCTGAACATTCCCATGTCATTCTATTGTTTTTGTTTGTTTGCTTGTTGAGGTGTGTGTGTGTGTATGTGTGTGTGTGTATGTAGGTGGGATTGAATCCAACACCTTGCATGCTAGGCAAGCACTCTATAACTGAGCTATATCCCTGCCCCATTTTTTTTCACATTTCTGAACATTCCCATGTCTTTCTATTGTTTTTTGTTTGTTTGCTTGTTGAGGGGTGTGTGTGTGTGTGTGTGTGTGTGCGCGCGCATGTGTGTAGGTGGGGATTGAACCCAACACCTTGAGCATGCTAGGCAAGCACTCTATCACTGAGCTATATCCCCAGCCCAGCCCAGCCCCACGCCTCTCTGCCCCTGTCTGCCTGGCTCTGCTTTCCTTCCAGAGCCATCTGTCCAACATGGTAGCCACTCATTACATGGAGCTGATGAGCTTTTGAAATGGAAATGCTACTAATTTGAACTGAGATGTGCTATTAAGGAAAAAAATACATGCCAGAGCTCAAAAGCTTATTAGAAAATGCAAAATAGACTTCGTTTATAAATTGTATATTGATTACATGCTATGTTGCGAAATATACGCAAAGACACAGTAGGAAAGGAATGTGAAATTGCCTCATTCGTAATTTTATATGGATCACTTGTTGAAATGATAATGTTTCAGATATATTGGGCTTAATAAAGCATATTATTAAATTTAATTTTACCTTTTTCATTTTACCTTTTAATTCAGCTGCTAGGGATTTTAAAATCCTGTTTGTGGCTGGTGTAGCTCACATTGTATTTCTACTTGACAGTGCTGATCTAGAATAACTGTTCTTGCTGGGACATGGTGGAGCATGCCAATCCTAGTACTTGAAAGTCTGAGACAGGAGGATCACAAGTTTGAGGCCAGCCTCAGCAACTTAGGGAGACTCAGTTTTAAATTTAAAAAGGGCTGGGGGCGTAGCTCAGTGGTAGAGCTTCCCTGCTTCCCTGGGTTCCATCCCCAGTACCATAAAAGAAAAGAAAAATAGAATGATTGTTCTTCTAGCTCCATACATCTCCAAGTTTCATCTATTCTTCAAAACCCAAAATGAACCTATTATCCACTAAGCTTCTCATGACCCACAGGAGCCAGAATTAATCTTTCTCACCTCTGAAGTTCCATAAGACCTCTTTTGTTTTATCAGTTTCTGCCTGATATAATTACATTATAATTATATTATAATTACTTCCGGTCATACCTCCCTGTAATTCACCACAAGCCCCTCATATTTGCCAGCTGTGCGATTGTTGCAAAATTACCTAATCTCTTTGGGCCTTGCTTTCTACATTATAAAGTAATACTGCCTATTATATCGGGTTGTAATGAAGATTAAATAAAATCATACAATACCGAATATTTTGCATGGTGCCTGACATAGGAATTAGTGGGGCGAAAGAGAGAAAGCAAAGAGAACTAGTGCAGGCCAACAACTAGAAATTCACGTAAGAGTTGGTGTTGTAGTATTAGGTCTGGATTGAACAGGGCAGGGCAGCAGCCCGGAAACTCTGGTAGGGTTTCTATGTTCCAGTTGTGAAGAGAATTGCTTCTACCCCAACCACACTGTGGAGAGTACTCTGCTTCACCCAGAGTTGACTGGTTCAGGCAGAATAAATGCATGGCCACATCGAGACTGGTGTTGGACACAACAGCTGGGTATCATAGCCTCACCAAATTGGCACATACTATTAACTATCTCACCCATAATAGAAGTCTTTATGTTTCTTGAAGATGCTAATGATGGTTCGCTATTCTTGTACCTCGGATCCTTAAATCAGAGAATTAAGTTTATGTTTCTTGAAGATGCTAATGATGGTTCGCTATTCTTGTACCTCGGATCCTTAAATCAGAGAATTAAGTTTATTAACTGCTCCTCAATTCTCAACCTAGGCAGAGGCAGTCACTTTAAATCAGCACTGTCAAGTAGAAATACAATGTGAGCTACACCTGAGATCCCCAAACAGAATTTAAAATTTTCTATTTGCTGAATCAATAAGTAATCCATATAAAATTATGAATGAGGTCATTTCACATTCCTTCTGGACCATATCTTTGAAATCTTATAGTATTTCTCAGCGTAGCATGTAACCAACCTACGAATTATAAGTGAGGTATTTTGCATTCTTTGCATTCTCTAATAAATCTTTGGGCTCTTGTCAGTCAACGAATCCTTCATTTGCTGAGATCCTATGGTATATCATCATCTATTCAAAGTGATGGAGACAGAGGGGTGAAGAAGGCAGGGCCCTTGACCTCAGGAGGCTTACAACCTAGTGGAGGGAGGCAGCACACACACATATACACACCCTCCTCCTCTCTGTTCATTCCTCCCACAGTGACTTCTCAGCGTAAATGATTCCTTTCCAGGGAAGGAGCCAAAAGTGACCACAGCGGTCAACACCCCAGGGAAAGGCAAGCTGTCTTCCCAGTTTGTCTCCAGTCACTAAGCTCATGCAGTCTCCCTCATACACTGAGACCTTGGTACACCACCACCCACCTTCCTGATCCCCACCCCTTTCCACAGAGGCAGGAACTGCAGGTTGTGCCCTTAGGTAGTCTACAAACTCACCTCCAGTCTTGAACATGGAAGCCTGCGTCTTGGTCCTGGGGACCCATTCATGTCTGGGTGCATGTATGAAAGTGTGTGTGGGTGTGTGTGTGCGTGTGTGTTTGAATGAGCATGCATGTTAGTGTGTGTGCATGAACGTGCATATGTCTGCATTTGGAGGAAGTGGAAAGAGGACATGCAGCCAACCTGGTCTACAACTGGCCCACTGACTAATCTACAACCTAACCCCATTTCTTTCTAATCTTTAAGCCTCAAAAATAAATGGGGTGAAGCTCAATGAAACAGTTCACCAAGGCTATGAAATGCTGAGGTCTGTGAGGGAGTGTCTGGCAAACCAGACTCCATTTAACTGAAGGTCTTTTGACTTCCTGAGCATGCTAAGGGAACCAAGGGGTGTCTACTGAAAAATACACTGGTTACGTTTCCCCACCGGGGAGACAGAAGGATGTGTGAGCCGGCACAGAGGTGTGGTCAGAAGATGCCACCAAAAAACGCCCCGCCTTCCTCTTTTGTGGGGTTTCTGCTGCTCTTTGCTCTCGGCATTTCAGAGAACCTGCCAGAATCCATGCACAGCTCCATTTTTCTCTGCAGCAGTGTAGAGAGCAGGTGATGTTATGCTGTTTGCAATCCGGCTCCCCTCCGACCCTCACTGTGCTCCTGTCCATCTCAATATCCAAGTTCTTGTCCGGGCGTCTGAGGTGCAGCGTCCTAGAATGGGGGTCACCTGGCTTTTGGACTCCTTGTCTTCTCCTTGGGTCTCAATAGACTGAGATGGGTCAGGATACTCTCTTCCAAGGAAAAAGGGGAAATGTCGTGGCAGTGGGACCTTGCAGGGGTGGATTCTAACTCCACAACCAGCACTTTTGCTTTGTTCCCATTTTATCTTATCAGCCTGTGCTGCTAAGGGAGGCAAGGTAACTCCGCTCGTCTGGATTCTTTTCATCAAAAGTGCTAGAAAGCCAACTGGAACCCAGTCATGACGTGTTGCTTCTGAAACTGAAAAGACCAAAGATCGAACTGATAGGTAAGGTGAAGCCAATGTGGGCTTCTGAAGGACAACTCCCGAAATGTTTGAACTTTTTACTTTTCCTCCTCCTCCTCCTCCTCCTCCTCCTCCTTCCCTTTCTTCCCCTTCTTCCCCTTCTTCTTCTTCTTCCCCTCCTTCTCCTTCTTCTTCCCCTTCTCCTCCTCCTCCTCCTCCTCCTCCTCCTCCTCCTTCTTCTTCTTCCTCTTCTTCTTCTTCTTCTTCTTCTTCTTCTTCTTCTCCTCCTCCTCCTCCTCCTTCTTCTTCTTCCTCTTCTTCTTCTTCTTCTTCTTCTTCTTCTTCTTCTTCTTCTCCTCCTCCTCCTCCTCC
>PVJS01032566.1:0-22687 GCA_004027185.1 Glis glis | reverse complement strand
CCAGTCCTATTTTATTTTATTTTTTATTTTGAAACAGGGTCTTGCTAAGTGGCTGAGGGCCTCACTAAGTTGCTGAGGCTGGCCTCAAATCTGCGATCCTCCTGTCTCAGCCTCCCAAGTACTGGCATTACAGGCATGCGTCACCACACCCGGCTCCACCATCTCTTAATAGCACCGTGCTAGAGACCAAGCCTTCAGCACAGGGACCTTTGGAGGACATTTAACACCCAGACCATAGCAGGAGGGTTGTGCAGAGTGGAAAGAAGAGAGTCCTCTTACGCCAGTTTTTTTTTTTAAGGATATTTGTGTTTTAAATTACATAAGAAGGGGTGGCTGTGCAGTGTTTGAGCACACCTGCTATTCCATACAGAAAAGCTTCAGGGACCTCTGTGGCCGGGAACCCCCTCATTGATCCAAGGAGTGTGTCCACAGGCACCCCTGAGTCTGCAGGGGAGGAGTCCTATAGAAGGGCCCAGGTTGTTCTTGTCAGGTTTCAAAGAAAGAAAGAAAGGAAGGAAGGAATCTCAGAGAAAGGCTTTTTCTTTCTTTTTTTAAGCCCCATGTGGTCCAGCGGAGGCGGAGGATCTCCGGTAGGGAGCTTTCCCTTTGTGGAGGCTGAACTGCTCTTCCCTTTCCCCCACCACCATCATTTGAGAGAAGAATCCTCCAAAACCCTTCAGCTTATTCTCAGGAGAAGCAATTTGCAGCAGATCTGCCCGGTGAGAAGATGAGGAGTGCGGACCCCCCAGGAGGGTCTTAACAAGATGCCCAGGAGCTCAGGACTGCCAGCAGGCGAGTTCCCTTTCTGAAATCCCTGTGATAGGGACTTCAAACCATCTGCCGAAAGGTATCTTTGGGAGGCAGAAGCCTAGGGATTTGGCTTGTTTACCCCCTAATCTTCTCTTCCTTTTCCTTTCTCCCAAGTCTTATGTCCAGATAATTTAGTACATTTGATCTACTAACAGGCAGGACCATAACAGGGGCTGATATTACATACCCTGAAAGTCCTTCACAAACATACTGCAGTGGCGACGGAATGGTGTTCCAAGCAGCAGGTAACATTAGCTGGCCTCGCGGGACCCTCGGACGCCGGCTGTACCTGCCCAGTGTACCGTGCTTAGACATAAAGGAGCACGCGTCCGAATCATAGAAACCGTGCTGCTATTTCCATTGGAAGTTTTTTTGGATGTGTTGTCATTTCTTTGGATTTTGTGTTCTCCATAATGGTGTCTCTTGCTGGGAAGGTCACTCTTGGGCCTCGCAACTGGGCACAATACCAACAGGTCCATGATTAATTAGTCCTTTTGCTCAGTAGTGTTAACTGAAGGTCATAGGGCATACTAAATTTTTTATTCTACCTTAAAAAAAATTAAAGTTGTCAGCTATCAATGCATCCTTTTAGACCTCAAAGTAGGTCTCATGGTTTCTTTTTCTTCAAATGGAAACACCGGGAGAAAGGGTAGCATGTTTATGCCCTTCGGTGCCACCTGGGACTGACCAGAAAGGCTTACGGAGTTTGTATCCACGGTGGCTTTGGAGAAAGGTGATATTAACTTTGCAGTAAATTCAGTGATCCCAAGCCTGTGTCATTTCAGGTTCAGTCAAATGCTAACACGCCATTTAAAACTTGAACAGAGGTATGAGCTGGATAAATCAGTGCGTGTTTTGGATTAATTGGTGACTACCATTCTGAACATTAACTGCTCTTTGTATTTGAAGGATGCCAAGGGGCCAGTTGGGAACCTTTGAAGGCCTTGTTGATTCTGGAGAAATAAATTGCCGGTGGTGCCTTCTGATTCATGATGACTTTGTGGGAGCCATGCAATTTTTGCTTTTATTAAGTTTTTATGTTGCTGTTCTGAATTAGGTATTCCCCTTCTATGCCAAGACAAATTGGTAAGATACACTTTTTTTTATAGCCTATATGTAAAAACTGACCTCAAAGAACGGATTCTATCACACTCCTTCTGATTTCTAAGTATGTCTAGCAGCATCCTGCTTATCTGTGTTTCCTGTGAGACCCTGAGATGTCCTAGTGGTATTACTGACAAGAGGGGAGGTGACCACCCCCAATTTCATCCATTCCGTAACCCTCCCAATCCAGGTAGGACTTTGTGGCCCTATTGGAAACAAGTCGTATGGAATATTTTTACTTTCATTTCCCAGAGAAAGAAAAAAACCCATTTCAACTGGTTAAAGAAAAAAAAAAAGGAAAGAAAGAAAAAGAAAAGAAGGAGTATTTTGGTCCCCTTTGAAGCACCACCCAGGAGTAGAGCTGGCTTTAGAAGGAGTGTAGTGTGCTCCCGGGACTCTGCCTGTATACTGGCTGCATTTGTTGGATCCATGTGAGAAAAAAAGGGGTGTTGACAGCTTTAACCCTGCTTCCCCCTAACTCAGCCATCAGCGCCCTGGAGCCAGAGCTCTGTTCTAATGGCACAGCAGGTTTCCGGGAGGGCTGTCTGTGGTTCACCGCGTCCACCTGCGTGTTCCTGAGATGGGTCAGCCCAGGTCCCGTGGTCCCCAGTCTCAGTGAGGAAGAGGACAAGGTGGTTCCTGAGAGGAAAATGCGGATGTTCTGATCCGAAGAAAGAGGGTTGGAAAGCCACAAACACCCAGTATACACTGCCAGTGACAATACGTGACTGCATTGGAGTTGCTTCAAAGGACAAGCACACGACCTTGTTTATTTCTCTTAGTGACGCTGCCGTGCGTTTAGGGAGGGAGGTACTTATGGTGGGGCTCCAGAAACAAGCGATCCCAGGACCCACGTGCAGCCTCTGGCCTCCCTCCTCCGTCCTCCACCCAAAGCGCTTTGCCCTGGAAAAGCTTTGTGCCTCTGCTCTGTTGTCACAATGGTATTGAACAGGCACATCGAATTTAAAACTTTTGGGATCACTCACCAAAATGGTTTCCTGTACAGTACTCCCCTGAGGGGGGATTACAAGTAGTCATGCATCCATTTCATTGATCTATCATCTTTATTAAAAGGGGGGGGACCCCACCACCAGGGGAAGTGCAGCCAGCAGCCTCCAGAGTGGAGATGATGGGAGATGAAATTTTGATGACATTAATCCATATCCTGTTAGTTCACTTTGCTTCTGTCGCTGCTCCTGGTGAAGTCACTAATGTGAACTAATTACATTTGCTCCGAAAAGCCAGATTTTCTTCTTTAAATGCATCTCAGCAAGAAAGGTTAATATTATCAATTTAACAGCATGAATGAAACATTGTGTGTATTGAACTTGAACTGTCCTAAAAGCTTGGATCATAAACCCCAGTGGCTTCTTTGATAACTCACTGGATAAACAGTTATGGACGAGACACAGGGCATGCTTTTCTTCTCCTCTTTAGGTTTTACAGAGAGGGTAGGAGGTGACCATGGGATGCGGTCTGCCGTCTGGTGACTTTGTGTGAAATCGCCAGCCACCTTCAATGAGGGTTCTCCTTCCTTTTAAGGACTTTGCAAGAAAGCCGCGTGCATTTTCCTAACCAATGGAAGCATTTTCAAAGAGCAAAACAAATCGCCCCACTCCATAACGGTAACCGCTTTGCTATGGTAAACTCATCTCTAAACAACCAAGACCTATAGCGGAAGATGCTTTAAAAGTTAGTCATTTCTCTGGCACCGGCCCAGAGAAAGTGTTTTGGAAACTGGAGTGCTCGGGGAGGGGCCCCAGGTCTGCAGGGACGTGCGCGGCCCGGCCTCTTCCCTTGCGGGGGTACTTCAGTGATACCTGATGTTTAATTATTTCCTGCTTTCCTGTGACTTACGCAGAGGTCAACGGTGAGGTCAGGACCCACCGCCGCCTCTCGGTGCCGCCCCGTCTCGGGAGCCCCAGCGTGGCATTCTCAGTGGGGCAAGGCATTGAAGTGTTTGGCCGGTGACATTTTGGTGACCAGTTGGTTCCTCTGTGTCTTTCAGTGTAGAGATTAGGGACTGACCGAGGATCTGGAGTCTTTCTGTGTGTTCTGCCAGGGACACCGCTCGTCTCTTTCCTGAGCATCGCGGAGTAAGTTGATAGGAGCTGGGATGCTGTCGGTGGGACTCATCCAAGAGGGTAGGCTGAGTCACAGCGCTCCGAGATGGAAATCATATACATAAAGCAAAATGGTCCTCGGGCAGATTTCTCAGTTGAAATAAAAAAGAGAGAAATAATTTGAAAAAGAAGAAAAAAAGCCATCCCTTCTTCACTCTCCTATTCTCCCACCCTGATGCCCTAGGATGAAGAAAAACAGGTTTTCACTAGCTGCTCTCTACCACGGACCTTTCAGCAGCTCGATCCTGTTGAGATCCAGGAGTGAGCTTTGGGCTGGAGTGGGCAGAAAGAGGAGGTCACAGAGCTGTGGGGAGGGGCAGGTGGGGAAGGCGTGGAAGGCTCTGGGACCTTCTGGAACCTTCTCTTGTGCTCAGTCTCAGGGTGTCCCTTCGGATTTGTGCTGTGGTGACCAGGAAAGACCAACTCTGGCCTTTGACGTCTGTCATAGAAGCATGAGGGTTCAGTCCTGTGTGGAGTTCCGGCAACCTTGTTTTTTTAAATTTAAATTTTAATGTTTTATTTTGAAGCAGGGTATTGCTAGGTTGCCAATTGTCTCGCTAAGTTGCTGCCCATCTTGGCAGGTTTTCCGGGGTGCTTGTATCTGGTGACAAAGTCCCATGACAGTTGGCCCTGTTCATGTCTAAATGTGTTCAGGAAGTATTACGACGGGAGACATTGTAGAGGCAACAGGTTACTCTTTACTTGGGAAAACATGGTTTATCCCACAGTTTGGTCCTTCTGGAAGGCCAGGGGAGAAGCCGGCTGACAAAGACGCCTCTTCTAACTGAGGAAGAGCTGATATGCGCTGTGAGATGTGGTGTCTCTTCAGATGTAGGCTCTCTATTGCAAATGGCCCTGCTAGATGGGGGATGGGAGCCCACCTTTGCTACTGGGTACTAGGTTGGTCCTCCGTGTCTTGCCCATGACTCAGGTCTGATAAATGTCAGGCTGTGTGTAGGAATGGGTGAGAGAGAAGATTGTCTCAAAGAATTTGAGTCCTGAATTGTCTCTTATTAGGCAGTTGTGTATATCTGAGGCTAATTCACAAACCTTGCAACCTCTCCCCCACTTAAGAACTTTGGGTGAATAAATCCCAGTTTATATTCAGGTGAATTTATACATTAAAGTTACAAAAGACAAAAATAGCTGGAAATTCAACTTTGTGTTTGAGTACGCAATGGTGCCCAACATTCATTCATTCACACATTCTCTCTCTCTCTCTCTCTCTCTCTCTTGTTCTTGCTTTCTTTTTGGTACTGGGGATTGAGCCCAGGGACTCTCCTCCTGCTTTGTGAATCTTTCCTGATTCCAAGGAACATTTGAATTTTTTTTTTTTTTTTGCGGTACCGGGGATTGAACCCAGGGGTGTTCTACCTCCACGCTACACCCCCGGCCCTATTGTTTATACTTCATTTTGAAACCAGGTCTCACGAAGTTGTGGAGGGCCTCACTAAGTAGAGAGACAGGGAGAGCGAGAGTGAGAGAGCTGAGGCTGGCCGCGAACCAGGATCCCCCGGTCTCTGCCTCCCAAAGTACTGGGATTACAAGCGTGCACCACCACTCCCAGCCCTTCTTAGCAACTCTTAGGCATGCATATTATTATTTTTTTTATCATCATTTCCCTCAAAGTGGTGCTTTGGAATTTTTTCACAGTCGAAGTATAACTGTGGATCTTTACCCTAGAATTGCAAATTGATTAGACATTATGTCCTTGGTTATCAAATGGCAGGTCCTTGAGAACAGATTGGACTGTCTGATAAAAAGTTTTTTTTTCTACCTACATGACTTATATAAGATTTTTTATGAAAGTAGACATTCATCTGTGAAAAATGGCACTTTGGCCAAAAGAAAATATTAACCTTAGGATAGGAAGTGTAATCTGGAGTCCGGTGACTGTGCTGAGCATTTCCCTTAGACCCTCTGCTCTGTACCTAGAGGAGGGACAAGTTTCACTGTAAGAAGGAGAACCCTGGGTGTCCAAGACTGCTCGAGCCGCAGGAACACATTGGAGAGCGTGCTTGATGTCACTTTCTACTGAGAATATTTTGACTCCCTTTATTTACTCCAGAAAGTAAAAGCATTAAAGTGAAGACTTCAGGGTTGGCGATCTCCATGTCTGGAAATGCCTGCGCATTCCTGCGTTTGTTTTGCTTGCTTGCCGTGTGCTTTTGCCGTCATTTACACACCTGTGTGTGTGATTAATTTGCCATGGGACGCCCTTGGCTTTATTAACTCCTCTTTCCAATCTTTCCCTCAGAGAATGTCATGAGGGTTAATGAGGTGATCCCTGGGACCAAGAGTAAATGCATCCTAAAACAAACACACAAACAAACAAACAAACAAACAAACAAGCATTTAACAGGTCAAAGATCTGAAGCTTTTAAGAAAAAACAATATAGAAGAAACCCAAACAAAGCCCAAACCCACTCGGGAAGCATGCCCATCGAACCCTGAGGTTCAGAATTTTCTGTAGCCCGGCTGCCAAATCCTACTAAAAGGGTTTTTGTGGCTCCTTCAGTGTGACAGAAGAAGTTGATGTGTCTGAGAGAAGTGGGATTTCTCTTTCTGAGGGACAAAAATTGAACAAAGGGCAGTGTTTTATTTACAATAAACGTGCAGCTTGCCATCTCTGTAGGGCGAGGATTTGGTTAGTCTTATTTTGAAGGCAGGAGGAGGGAGGATAGTAAAATGTCTGTTCTGAGTTGCTTGCTTTAGGGCAGCACACGTACAAGCGCTCTAGAATTCACACAGTTTAAACAAAGTGGTTGGTTTAGGAAATACTTCTATTCCTCAACATTCCCCACATGCCTCTCCCTCTACCCCCTGTTATGAATTTGGATTGGCTCTTTAAAGAGATCAAGTGAAATTTAATTATCTAGGGAAACCCCACGTTGCCAGCAGTGTAGTATTCCTGGAGGAGGGCCTTGCTGGCTGGCAAATCTCAGTTCAGTAGATTTGTAGTCTAAAAAAATCCTTCCTGAATAGAAATATCAAAGACTGATATTTAATAATGCTTAAAAGCTTTTGAGTTTTTTTTTTAAATTATGCTCTGTAATCATCATTCTAACTTCTAAGGATGATTAATGAATACTAAGTTATGGATAGGAGAAAAAGTCCTGGTACTTTGTAGCACAGTAGGGCGACTACAGGTAATGGTAATGTACTGTATAGATGTATGCATATATATTTTAAACGGCTAGAAGAAAAGGATTCTGGATGTTTTCACCATAAAGAAAAAGTAAATGTTTGAGGAGATAAACAAGTTTTCCCTAGTTTGAACATTACACAACATATACATATATCAAAACATCAATCACATGGTACCCCACAAACATGTATAAGTTTTATGTTATCAGTTAAAATTTTTTTAAAAAGCAAGGTGTGGTGGCACATGCCTGTAATCCCAGCACTTGAGAGGCTGAGACAGGAGGGTCACAGGTTCCAGGACACCCTCAGCAACTTAGAAAAAAATCACAAGGCTGGGGGTGTAGCTTAGAGGTAGAATGCCCCTGGGTTCAACCCCTGTGCCCTCCAATTATTTTTTTTAAAGCTCTGTAAGTTGCAGTCTGACTTCACATTTCTAAACTTCGTATTTCAGAATCACTCTCTGGGGTAAGTTATTAGCAGAAACCCTTGTGCTGACATGTCCATTTTCCTTTCCAATTAAGCTGTCTCCATTGTTGGTCTCTTGATACAGCTCAAGAGAGTTTTCCAGAGCATTTTGCATAACAAGAAATCAGAGCCCTGGCCACACTCTTGCCTCTTCAGTTTAGAGCATTTCCCGAAACATTTAGATGCTACCTACAGAAGGGACTCTTCCAGACTTAGGTAAGATTCTTCCATTGCAGATGAGGCGTGCCGCTCAGGTCCTGCTGCCTGCTTTGCCCTTTGCCCTTTTCAGCAGGCAGCGGGAGGCTCCGGGTCCCCCTTTTCCAGGTATCCAGAGGGTCTTGTTGCAAAACAGCAGACCCTTCAGAGAAGCATCTCCTCCCCGAAGGAGGGGTTGCCAAGCGCTCCCCAGGCCGTGGATAGGTGCTCCGGGTGTGGAGTTTCCATGGGCGGGAGAGCAGGGGTGCACCTGCTGACCATTGGTGGCCCAGCACTGCACCCTGGCCTGGGATTTCTTCTTCTTCAGTAGGGTCCTTCTTCACAGGCTAGAGCATGGCTTAAAGATGTTGCATTTCCCCCGGGGAATACTATGAGGACTTGTCATCAACAAATAAAATCAGGGGGCTGGAGGTGTAGTTCAGTGGTAGAGTGTATGATTAGCATGTGTAAGGCCCTGGGTTCAAGTCCCAGGACTGCAATAAAAATAAAAGTAACAAAATTAGGTCTTGGTCTAAAACTTTATTTCAATAAGGAGATTTAAAGCCATATCTCTGTTCTCTTCCTCTAGATGGATTTATGTGGTTAGTCCTAAAGTTGCATGCTTTTACATGTCTGCATTTCAATGTTATTCATGTTTGGCATTATATATGTAAACACGTGTATGTGTGTATTCAAAAGAAACTTCCAGCATCTTTGAAAGGACTGAGATGCCCAGCTGATGATAATGGTACTCTCTGGGTAGTCTGAAGGGCGTGGGAGGCAGAAGGTAAGCCTGTGTACAGATGGGAAATTGGACTTACTCCCTTAAGAATTGGTCCCTCCCCAGTAGGCCAGGACTATATGCTCTGTCTCCTGGAGCTGGGTCCTGAAATGGTCTACATTGCCTTCAGCAAGGTGTGGACAAACCTCTTTAAAGAACAGACCTTCTTCCTGAGGGGTGTGTCCAGCCCTCCCATGTGCATATCTTGTTAAATATCTATTCAGTTAGCCCAGGCCTGGAGGAGGGACAACCGCAAGCCAGGTCTAAAACAGATCAGTTGGTGGCTATACGAGGAATTTCATCAAATTTGAAATAAACCCAACAGAACTTGTGCTGCTCTTCGTTATGGGGAAAGCCAGCAGGCATGAGGAAGAGCTTAGTTTGGCTGAGATGTTGAAATGATGGGCTCAGGCTAGCTCCTGCAGAATCTTTGCACGGGCTGAGGAGACTCTGACCCTGTTGAGGTGTTTATAAGACTTTCTGAAGACATTAGAATAAATCTGTAGCCTTCATTCTGGGCTAATGTGCCTTAATCTGAACCCTTCCCAGCCAGAAGAGAGCTCTTGTGTTATGATTTGCCAAAGTTCATGTTTTGAATATAATATTATTTGAAAAACAAAAAAGAAGTACTGATTATTTTGGATTGTTTCTAAGCAATATTATTTTCACTGGTTACAAAAATTGGCTTACCTGTATATAATTGCACTCATAATGAATCCCCTAAGGAAACATGTGTTGTGTAAATCATGATTTCATAATAAATACTTTAGTTTTAGATTTTTTTCCCTTTTGCTTTCCTTCTGCCAGTGACTAGCACTTCTATGTTTTAACTTTTGAAAATAAAGCACAAGCCGTGCATGGTGGCACACGCCTGTAATCCTAGTATTTGGGAGGCTGAGACAGGAGGATTGCAGGTTTGAGGTCAGTCTCAGCAATTCAGTGAGACCATATTTCAAAAACTAATAAAAAGGGCTGGGTATGTACCTTGGAGGTAGAATGCCTCTGAGTTCCATCCCCAGTACAAAAAAAAAAAAAAAAAAGAAAGAAAGAAAAAGAAAGAAAGAAAGAAAGAAAGAAGAAAGAAAGAAAGAAAGAAAGAAGCCAGGTGTGGTGGTAAACGCTTGTAATGCCAGTACTTGGGAGGCTGAGACTGGAGGATCCGAGTTCGTGGCCAGCCTCAGCTACTTGTGAGGCCCTCCGCAACTTAGTGAGACCCGGTTTCAAAATAAAGAATAAAAAATAGGGCTGGGGATGTAGACTGGAGGTAGAATGCCCCTGGGTTCAATCCCTGGTACCACAAAAAAAAAAAGAAAGAAAAAGTACAAATTAGATGGATTGAACTGTAAGGAAAGTAGGGTAGAATTGTATTTCTTTTAAAAAATCATTTACATTTACTTTCATGAGCTTGAGAGATGTAAATACAGCAAACTATGTTTCCACATCATTGGTGTTTTATTCAAGTTGTTACAGTGTACCTCCTTGAGCTGCAGAGGTTGAATTGTAAGAGGCTTAAGAAGAGCTAAGTTTTTTCTTTTTTACTTTAGTAAAATTCACTATGACTTAATGCTTTAGGGGATGGCTGCATTTATCTTAATAACTAGCTCTTTTTCTAGTACTATTAACTAGCATAGGGAGGATGAGGATAGTACTACTTAAGTAAAGCAGCAGTATCTGTGTACTGATGGGCCCCATCGATCTTTGCACTAAGTCTCAGGAGTTCATTTATACCCGGTTACTCTCCTAGTATTCGAAAATGATAGTCATGCGTTTATTATATAATGGCCCTAGTTACTCTTTGTTAGAGCTTGTGCCTCCTGCTGCTCCTCCACTAGCACCTGCCCAGGTGACCCCCATTTGGTCCCCCTCGTGGCCCCAGGTGGCCTATGTGTCATCGCTGGGACTACCTGTTGCAGGTGAGGAGGCTGGGAGTCATGGAGGCTAGGTCAGGGCCTCCCATGTGTCCGAGCCATCTTTAGGTCCCTTCTCCCATCTTTTTTGGCAGAGGATATGGGACCTGGCCTGGGTGGGGCCCTGTGGGGACCGGTGTGCTTCTTTGGTTTGTTCCGATGTCCTGAGGATAAAGGTGACCCTCCTCCCATCTTTGAGGAATTATAGATGCTGTGTGAAAGATGGCAGGCGGAAGAAGCTCCTGGTAGCTATTCACACTCATCTTCAGAGGCCCTTTTTTTCTCTTCCTTTCTTATTTCGAGGCATAAAACTGGTCGAATATCACAGGTTTGTTAATAGCCTTTATTGTCAAGGCTTTAAAGAAGCAAGAACTCGTACACTACCGTGGAGATCGTAAAGCAGTATAACCTTCGTGGAAGGCACGTTGTCCGTTATCTATCAATTATAAATGCATATAACCTTTGACCGAGACGTCCCACATCCAGGAATTTATCTTACAAATACACCTGCAAGCTTATGAATTGCAACATTGTTTGTGATAGTAATAGGTTGGAAACAACCCACTTGTCCTTCAGGAGGGGACTGGTTAATACTCTTAAGATATGTGCACAAAATGGGATATTCTGCAGCTCAACAAAGCCGGAGGCCGCCTCCTACCCCGTGTGAATAGATCTCTAGGATATTAAGTAGAAACGGCAAGGGCATGCTTCCTTTGTAAAGTTGAAGAGTGGAAAATAAGACTATTTGCATTCGCTTGTACTTGGCTCGACTAACAATAGGAGAAAAACCAAGAAACTGGTAAATGTGATGACACATGGAAATACATGAGGAGCAGACTCGGTGGGGACAGGGATGAGGGTGACATGCCTCAGTGTCCATCTTCCCATCATTATTTAAAGCCTGTGTTTACATTATGTATTAAAACTTTTTTTTTGCAGTACCGGGGATTGAACGCAGGGGCGTTCTACCTCCATACTACACCCCCGGCCCTATTTTTTTATACTTTATTTTGAAACCGGGTCTCACGAAGTTGCGGAGGGCCTCACTAAGTACAGAGAGAGAGAGAGAGAGCTGAGGCTGGCTGTGAACCCGGATCCTCCAGTCTCCACCTCCCAAAGTACTGGGAGTATTACAAGCGTGCGCCACCATGCCCAGCTTTAAAAGAAATTTTTTTAAGTGACTGCTGCCTCCAGGCACTGTGGCACACACCTGCCATCTCAGTACTTGGTAGGTGGAGGCGGGAGGATTGCAGGTTCGAGGCCAGGCTCAGCAACTTAGTGAGACCCTGTTTCAAAATTTAAAAAAAAAAATAAGAAAAGGGGTAGGGGTGTAGTTCAGAGGTGGAATGCCCTTGGTTCAATCCCCAGTACTAGTAAATGAATGAATGAATGAATGAATGAATGAATGAATAAATAAAACTGCCATGCTGTCTCTGCTCAGATGTAGAGGACCTTGAACACCCTCTGGGTTGGTGTGAGATGGAAGGTGGGAGACCATAGCTCTTGGAGAGATTTCCTGTTTGTGTAACGTAACAGGTCTTCAACTCTGTGAGGGTGATTCTCAGAGAAATCACCTGTCGGGTCCGGCTCCACCACAGTCCCGCATCTTTCTCAAATTGGCCACACCCACAGAGGGCCAAACAAGCATTTTCTCAGTGTGCAGAAGGGCGTGTTTCCAGACAGCATGCTGGTCTTCTGCTTTCTGTCTCCTCTCCCTTGTTGTCACCCAGCTCACAAGGTCTGCTGATCACATATACCCCCGAGGTTTAAAAGAACCCGCTTCTTGGGTTGTTGGGTGTTGCTTTTGATTTGAGAGCTGAGGCCCCCCTGGGTGCCGGCGGTAAGGAATTCAAAAGGCTCCATGGGTGTGTCTTGCTCGTTATTTCTTTGAACCTCTGTTGGCACTTGGATGGTGTCGGTTCTTTCCCTAATTAGGGTTGGCGAGGAAACTCTTTGAACATTGGTTTGGAGCTGTGTTGTGCTCACGCCCCATCTTCTGAGTTGAACCTGTGCTCTCTTGATGAATGAACTTGTAATTCACCAGGTACGTGGATCGTTATGATTAATTCTTCCGTGCTATCAGTTATTTAACTCTTTAATGCCAAGTGTTCAGGAGAAAATATAAATTCACTGTAATGGGAATTCAAGCTGGTGACTCCAGCAGTTTTCTCTTCCAAGTATGATTTCACCAGTTGCTATTTATCTACACCCTGCTATAGTTGGGGTGTTGAATGTCCCCAATAAAGGTTTGGTCCCCAGGATGATACTTTTGGCAAGTAGGAGAACCTTTAGGAAGTGAGGTGTCGTGGGAGGTGTTTGTGTCATCGGGGGATGTGCTTTTCAAGGAGATTGCGAGTCCCTGGCCTCTTCCTCTTTCTCTTTTGCATCCTGGCTCATGAAGTAAGCATTTCTTTTACCCCACCTTCCCTGTTTCTGTCTAGCATCCCTGTTAGAGGCTTAGAGCAATGAGTCGGCCCCATCTTGGACTGGAACCTCCAGGTCTATGAGCCAAGTAAACCTTTTATCTTCTCATTGTCTCAGGTGTTTTGTTATAGTGACAGAAAGCTAACAAACACACACCTTTATCCTCCCCAACTTGTAATCAGATAGGGGAAGTTGTTTTGGGTCCTAAGTTGATTAATTGTGTGTATGTAATTTGGCAGTTTAGATGCCCTCTGATGACAGAATCTCCTAAGAAGTGTGTAAGTGTGAGCCCTGTAAGGGTGGTCCCCGAGGTCACTTCTGGTAGAGGATTAGAGAGGGATTTGGAGTTTTTTTTTTTTTTTTTTTTTTTTTTTTTTTGCGGTACCGGGGATTGAACCCAGGGGCGTTCTACCTCTGAGCTACACCCCCAGCCCTATTTTTTATCCTTTATTTTGAAACAGGGTCTCACGAAGTTGCAGAGGGCCTCACTAAGTAGCTGAGGCTGATTGGAGATTTTTAAGTTACATCAAACTGCAGCCTCAGGACAGTGAATTGGCTAGTGGGTTGTCTGTTGCTCTGTGGCTGGAACTTTCTAGGGACTCCGTAATGTTCTGTGGTGTCTCTCAGTCGCTAGAGACAGATGGGAATAGGACCAAGTTCGAGTCAGCTGTGTTGTAGCACAGGGTAAGGATTCTCACTGACTGGTCGGGACATGATGCCACATGCCTTACTGGCTCTGGGTAATGTCACCTAACCATGTGCTTTCTGGGTCACATGATTCTGAGTATGTGCTGAGGGGGTGTGAATTAGGCCAAAGAATTTTGAAATACTTTTGGAGGAGATAAATGTTTACCTGTTGAAGAATCCTAAAACTAAAAATTCTCCCCTTAATCTTTTTCCCCTCCCTTCCATCTTTGGTACTGGGGATTGAACCCAGAGGCACTCTACCTCTGAGCTATACCCTCAACCCTTTTTAGTTTTTATTTTGAAACAGGCTCTCACTAAGTTGCTGAGGGCCCCACTAAGTTCTGAGGCTGGACTTGAACCTGTGATCCTCCAGTCTCAGCTTCCCGAATATTGGGATTACAAGTGTGCGCCACCACACCTGGCTCCTTGGCTACCAGGGAATGATCCTTATAGGACAAAACTATGACTTCACGTTTATACTTCTGCATGCAGCGCTTTTAATATCTTTACCCACGAGGTGCATTCTTCAACAGTTATATGTAAAATGAAAGGTTGTGGCAGATCATTTTTGTCGATTGATTTTCATTGCAAGATCTGAAAACAGTAGGACCTAAAGCAATTGCCATTCATGACTCCTAGTATTTACTTGTAGGACTCACTTGCCTTTTCCAGCATTCATTCGATGTTTTACAACTTTTCTGCAATGTGAGTGGTTCATTGACAGCTAATCTATGTGTCGGCATCTGTGCCGCCAACATGTAGAAAGTTGCTTTTAGCCGGGCATGGTGGCGCACACTTGTAATCCCAGTACTTTGGGAGGCGGAGACTGGAGGATCTGGGTTCACGGCCAGCCTCAGATCTCTCTCTCTCTCTCTCTCTCTCTTTCTCTACTTAGTGAGGCCCTCCGCAACTTCGTGAGACCCGGTTTCAAAATAAAGTATAAAAAATAGGGCTGGGGGCGTAGCGCGGAGGTAGAACGCCCCTGCGTTCAATCCCCGGTACTGCAAAAAAAAAAAAAAAAAAAAAAAAAAGAAAGTTGCTTTTATTCTTTAGCCATTCTTGCTCTACTCTGAGGACTTGATTTCCAGAAGCAGCAAGGGTCTTCCAGGAGTTATTAGAATTCAGGACCCGAGAGAGATGCTATGTGTGTGACATTCAGGCTTGGCTGAATGCTCAGAGATTGCCTAGGGAGTGTCTCTGGGGGCTCTGTGCAGTGGGGTCAGGGCAGGAATGCACGTGCCTTTCTTCCAGAGAGACCCCACGTGTGCATGAGTCACCTGCTTCCTCTTGACTCCCTTCTTCAACAGGTTTTTGCTGATCCTGGAAGATGCTTTTGCCATTTTCCCTTTTGCTTAATAATTCCATTTAGGTAGGGTGAGTGTTGCAGTAGAACTTCAGAGGCTGTTTACTACCTCCCTGAAAGTCTTCTTCATGTGTAAGATGGGACTGATACCACCTCCCTACCTGACTGCGAGGGTGCATGTCCGACTCTTTGCAGGTACGGGGACCCACACAGCTTAGCCTACAAGTTGGTTTCAGAGATGGCTCGCTTGCATTTTTACGTTGATTCACAATTGGCAGGAGGCACCGATACTTGAGCCTGTCATTCTCTCCTCCCTTCTGACACTCTGCTTCTCAAATTAATGCTTTATAAACTTCATAGCCGCCCACCAGGAGCCACAGAATAAAGCCTCTTATTATATACATATCCTTTAATTTGCCTTTTTTTTTTTTTTTTTGCTTGTTTCTGTGGTTCCTTGTAGACAGCCAAGGGAGGATGTAGTCTTTTTTAGTGCAGCCACAACAGTTTAAGCTGTATCTTAAATATTTGTATTGCTATCTGTTCTTGGTGACACAAAGTGATCTGGGTCACTCTGACATTTAATCAAATTAAACAACGTGGCTCTTAGAAAATCTGCCTAGCAGGTAACCCGAGAACTGGATACCTAGTAACATAACTGAGAAATTTCATCAGGATTAATTGTTTAATTTCCTAAGCACCTCTTGTCCGTTTTTGCCTTTAATTTTCATTTTTCTAAGTTTCTGTTTAGTCACCGTGGCCTTGCTCATTACTTAATAATGAATGGTTACAAATTGTTTGTGTGTTTTTTTGTAATTAGAATGTGATAGCAATCGCCTACCCGATGAGCTGACATTGTAGTGACACGAAGTCAGTAACAATTATGCCTAACAGGAAAATTAATTATGTAATCCTATCACCCCATATTTGGCCTACGAGATTAGATTTGGCTGTTACCAGGCTGCCGGGGCAGGTGACAGGGTGGCTGATGTATTCCTTCTCACTTTTCTGGTTGGAGTAGCTAACCAAAATAATCCTAGCGTCATCTGGGAACATCATTTGATCAACTTAGATTTAAAAAATATGTGTAGACTTTTGGATTTTTTCTACTCTAAAGAGTGTGTGCCCGGTGTGGTGGTGCACATCTGTCATCCCAGTACTTGGGAGGCTGGGACAGAAGGGTTGCAGGTTCAAGGACAGCCTCAGCAAATAGTGAGATTCTCATCAACCTACTGAGACCCTGTTTCAAAATAAAAATAAAAAGTAGGGCTGGGGGTGTACCTTGGAGGTAGAATGCCTCTGGGTTCAATCCCCAATACCACCACCACCACCACCACCGTCACAAAAACAACAAAAAACAAACAAACAAGAGAGAGCGAGAGGGAGTACCTATTCTCTGTGGATCTTTTATTCCCCAAGTTTCTTAGTGAGTAAAGATGTTCACTTGATTTCAACCCTAGAGCAGCTATCCTCTCTTCTCCTTCCCTTGCTTCTAAGGGCTGTGAAGCTCTGAGTGAATTGTAATCACATGGCAATCTTTGACTGGCACCTGTCATTCCTTTTTGACTGGCACCTGTCATTCCTCTGCCTCAGACCCAAGGCTCGCATTCCTCCAGGATGCAGAGCAGATGCTAAGGCACAGGCTGGGCCTGGAGGAGCCGGGGGTTAGGTGCGTGGGGGGACCTGGCTGTGCCAACCAGGTATATTTGCTTGTGAGGATTCCTGGAATTTTCTAACCCAACTTCTCATCTTCCGGGTGGAGAAACTGATGCTCTGAGATGTTTTAAGCCTTGTCCATGGCAGAGCTGGGCCACAATCCAAGTCTTCTGGGCCCACCTGATATTGGGTCTATCATACCTTGGTTTTATTTTGTTTTGTTAAAAACAAATAAACAAACAAAATTAAATCTACTCAGCATATAAGGATAAAAGTATGTGGCTAAGCTAAAGAATTTGGGGGAAAAAAACACAGGCAAGTTAAGGCCTCTATAACTCCGGCATTGACCACACTAGTTTACTTTCTTCTAGATTTTCAAAAGACACACAATGTATTTCAAGAAAGCATCTAGTTGTGCCTCTGACAGTTGCACATTTATCTCCTGGCATTTTAAAGCCCTGCAGTGCCTCGCTGTCCACATGGACCCTATTTTTAATGGCTTCCTAGAGTTACCCAGGATGAGGTACCCTGCTGTTCTCAACTGTCCCCAGGGTGGGGCATTTACATGGTGTCAGTTTTCCATAATTATGAGTATAGAAATCTGCGGCATTGTTGTCCCTTAATCTTTGTCCTTTATTTCAAATGATTTCCCGAGAATGCATCCCTTGAAATAGGATTTCTGAGGAAAGGTCTGAATTTAAGGTTTTTGGCCCATGTGGCCATACTGGTTTTCAGACAACTTCCCCGGATTTGTACTCCGGCCGGTGTTTCTAAATCCTGCGTGTGAGACACTCAGTCGGCTCTGTGAGGAACTCCCCACCAACAAGGAAAACACAGAAAGACAAAGTAGCGTAATTGTTGGGATACATGCCTTGGTTGGAGTGGGTCTCTCCCACCCTCTCCTCTTCCTACCCAAGTCAGTGTCATCGTGGATGAGTAACTTATAAAAGCTACTGTTTATATTACTCATGGGATTTGTCAGTCAACTTCAGTGTCTGTTTATATGGGGATTAGAGCATCGGGCTATGTGTTTTTAGGGGTCTTCCCTGTGGAATTATATAAAGGTTTGGTTCTTTAAGTACTAAATTGAAGTGACCCCAAACTTATAGAGACACCTGCTCCAACCCCTGGCTCCTGCATTTGCCTTCACAGGGGACCCCTACCCCACCCCATGTATTAGTCAGTGACAGGCAGATACAGTGAGCAAAACATCACCTGTGGTCTGTTGACATTTATGACTATTTCCGAAACCCCCAATTAAGTCATTTTTGTATGAAATCAGGATACAGAACTGTGAAGACTCAGGGCACGTGGCTGTACAGCTAGTGGGTCCTGCTGTCTGGAGTTGTTTTGATTAAAATCTGTTTTTAAGGAATAGAGTGTTTATTATTATTATTATTATTGTTATTATTTTATTGTGTATGTGGGGAGATGGTTCTAGGGATTTAATGCAGGGGCATTCTACCTCTGAGCTCTACCCCTAGCCCAATTTTATTTTGAAACAGGGTCTTACTAAGTTGCTGCAGGCCTTGCTATGTTGCTGAGGCTGGCCTCGAGCCTGCAACCCTCCTGTCTTAGCCTCCCAAGTACTAGTGTTACAGGCATGCACCACCACACCCAGCTAGTAGAGTGTTTATTAATGAAAATGTATTAACTTTTATCCCCTAAATATATCTTACATATGAATAGCACAGCTCACGCAAGTAAGGTACATAATATTGAATTTACTTTGGGTTATTAGAAATGATACATGCTTCATTGTTTGTTACAACATATTTATTTCACTCAATATCAAATGTTCCAGAAGAAAAACCTAATATAGTAAGTAGTCAGCCATTATTCCTAAGAGATGAGGAATATGTTTGGGGCTAAACAATCAGGTTAATTTTTATATGAATTCCTGATCTTCTTAAAGGAAATGTGGGCTTTTTTTTTTATAACTCTATAAGAGTATATTTATAAAGTTAAGTGAAGTTTTATACAAAAGGAGCTTTTGACTAATTTCATTTTGTGTGAACTTATCCGAGAGGAGATCATGAAGAATTCCCCGTTAGCCAAACCATGGTGAATTTAATGTTTCTCACAGGTGGTTTTATTTCTTTGATATGATATTACTTGGATCCCAAAGCAAGTATCTTGGAAAATGTGAGATGCAGAGATGCGAGTCGGGCGTGTGGGCAGTGTGGCGCGCAGCTTTCTGTAGTAGAGAAGGGACACTTCTAGGTTACGCCCAGATGTGCTGCCTTTTCACGCTCTGTCTTCGTTGCAAGAAGTTTCTGTGCCCGCTCTCCTTGGGGACAGATCTGCTCCTGGACACTGCCGTGTTCCTGCTGTCCTCCCAGCCCTCTTGTCCCCCAGGGAAGCCTTCCTTTCCATTTTTGGGAAATTTAAATACTTTTGCTGTATATAATTTAACTCCCTTCTCCATTGCTACTTTTTTTCCTCTCTATGTTTTTATTCTTCTCAAGTAACAATGTCTTAGGGACCTGGATCAGGACCAGGACTGGGAGGGGACCAGGTTTCAGCATTTCCCTTTTTCTTCTTTGCTTTTAATTAATGACTCTGAATTAATCCAGGCAACTTGGAAGCAGGAGCCTGGGTCTGCCCAGTGCTTCTGTCAGGACTGGAGGGACCTGAGGATTTGGAAGCAGCGGGCTGGGCTACTGCTTCCTTTGTCCTTTCCTCATTGTCCGGAAGAGTCTTCAGTAGTTTCCAGGACCTGCGTGGCCATGGCCAGCTCTGCTTCTTTTTATGCGGTACCGGGGATTGAACGCAGGGGCTTTCTACCTCCGCGCTACACCCCCGGCCCTATTTTTTATACTTTATTTTGAAACCGGGTCTCACGAAGTTGCGGAGGGCCTCACTAAGTAGAGAGAGAGAGAGACAGGGAGAGAGAGAGAGAGAGAGAGAGAGAGAGAACTGAGGCTGGCCGCGAACCCGGATCCTCCGGTCTCCGCCTCCCAAAGTACTGGGATTACAAGCTTGCGCCACCACGCCCGGCCCAGCTCTGCTTCTTCAATACTGGTGGAGGTGAAGGTTGGTGGCGTGAGTGTGATAAGCTCTCCAGGGGACAGTGGGGGACCCCAGTGTTTTCAGCTCATCCTTGATTCAGGCTGGCAGCTGCAGGAACATTGAAAAGGAATCAGCACCAAACATGGGGGCTGCCCTGCAGCCCGTGGAAACCTGCAGGAAAGGGAGTTCAGTCCCTTCTTCCTGCTTTCCTTTTTGAGAGGCAGGAACTAGTAGTAAAAGCGTACTGGCAGCGACTGGGTGGTGCGAACATTAAATCCTCCTGACAGGCCAGTGAGGGGTGGGTGTTATGATCCCCATTCACAGATGGGGGAACAGAGGCTCCCAGAGGCTGGAGGACTTGCTACTCAGTGAAGTTGGGATTTAAATCTCCGTTGATCTGAGGCCTGTTGCTGCAAGGTACTCCCTCCCCATCTTCCCAAGAAATAAATACACAGAGGGAATTTCCTTTCTAAAGTTTGTATGCCAGGAAGATACTTTGTATCAGCAAAAAAGATCTTTCATCGAGTGTTTTTAACATTTTCTTCAATAAAATTAAAATATGATTAGATGGAAATTTTTTGTGTGTGTGGTACTGGGGATTGAACCCAGGGGCATTCTACCTCCAAGCTCCACCCCCAGCCCTATTTTTTATTCTTTATTTTGAAACAGGGTCTCACTAAGTTGCGGAGGGCCTCATTAAGTAGCTGAGGCTGGCTGTGAACCTGGATCCTCTTGTCTCAGCCTCCCAAGTACCGGGATTACAAAAGTGCACCACCACGCCTGGCTTAGATGGAAAATTTAATCTCCACCTAGACTCTATTCTTTCTCCAGGAATATAGAAATATATACATATATCCAATATGGTTTTAAGTTTTTTTTTTAAAATAAGAACATGCTATTAATATAAAGAATATTCTATAGTATTTTGTAGCACTTTCATTTATTTTTCTTAATTATGGCTATCACTTTAAGGCAATTGTAGATGTTGCAGTCAGTGAAAATTTTAGCAATTCAGATATGGGTGATCCATAATTTAGTTGGCCATCTTGTGTTGATGGACGGTCATCTTTTTTTTTTTCTTTTTCCTTTATGTGTTTTCTTTGGCACTGAAACAATTATAGTAAATTCACTTGACAGGTGATATAGGCATCTTTGTTTGCTGGTACTTTTGTTTCTGTAGAAAAAGGCACTGCTGTGTTGTTTCTGATTTAAATGAAAATGTTTCAGTGTTTGAGCAGTGAATATTGTTAATTTTTGGTAAATATAACATCATATCGAAGTTGTATATATCCACTCATGTTTTAATTTTTATTGGGAGGGGCCGATGAATTTCATCAAATGTCTTTTTGGCATGATATAATTGTGAGCTTTTGCCTTTATTTTGTGGTGTAATAAATTGCACTGATTAGATTTCCCAATACTGAATCATCTCTGTGATTCTGGAATAAATCCTAATTTGTTATGATGCAGTATCCTTTTGATTTGTTGCTCAATTTGATTTGCTAACATTTAATTATCTATAACTGCAATATTGAAACTGGGTCTGTCCTCTTCTTCCTTATTTGTATTCTACCAGGTATGGATAAGGATAAGAATATTTTTATCCTTTGATAGAGTCTGGACACTCTTATGTAATGTAGGAAATATCTGGTTTTTAAATATTAAAAGTGAAACAAATTGGAGAGCGACCTGGAATTAGAATCCCCCACCCTAACACCTTTTAAAGAAAATGTTATTCAGAATAGTTTAGCTTCTTTACCTTTTTTTTTTTCTGGCTTGTTATTTTCTACTTGCTGGGAATCATGTAGTTTATCTAAAATGTTGCATTATTGCACAGAGTTTTATATAATATTGTTATTCTGTTTTTGGCCATAGATGGTAGTGATCCCTTCCTCTTTACTAATAAACATGTTTGCTTTTTAAAATCAAGCTTGTTAGAGGCTTATACATTTTATTATCTTGAAAGGACTAGATATATTAACTTCATATTCATGTTTTTAACTTAATGTCAGTATTTAGTCTTTACTGATTTACTTTTTTATTCCACTTGATGAAAATTTATTAAGTTGAACAGGCCACCTGCTTTATGGTCTTCTTAAAATAATGGCTTTTAGGACCAAACATTTTCTTTTTCTTTTCTTTTTGTGGTACTGGGGATTGAACCCAGGGGCATTCTATCTCTGAGCTACACCCCCAGCCCTATTTTTTATTCTTTATTTTGAAGCAGGGTCTCACTGAGTTGCAGAGGCATCACTAAGAAGCTGAGGCTGGCCGTGAAACTGCGATCCTCCTGTCTCAGCCTCCCAAGTATTGGGATTGCAAACATGGGCCACCAAGCCTGGCTTTTGTTATTTTATAGTTGTTTTGCAATTACTCTACCTTTGATTCTGAGGTTATTTAGAAGCATGTCATTGCATTTTTCTTTTCTTTTTTTTTTTTTTTTTGCAGAGCTGGGTGGGGATGGAACCCAGGGGCATTCTACCTCTGAGCTACACCCCCAGCCCTATTTTTTATTCTTTATTTTGAAACAGGGTATCACTAAGTTGCAGAGGGCCTCACTAAGTAGCTGAGTCTGGCTGCGAACCTGGATCCTCCTGTCTCAGCCTCCCAAGTACTGGGATTATAAGCATGCGCCTCCACGCCCGGCTTGCATTTTTCTTGAGCTTATTATCTTTTGATGTTTTGTTATGGTCTGGGAATGGAGTTCTGAAATCTCTATCTCAGGGGATCTTTTCAGATTTACTTGTATCTGAATAAATGGTTAATTTTTAAATGTTCTATGGGCACTTAAATTATGTCTTTGTAAAATATAAAGCTTTTCATTTTCCACATTTAGTAAATCAAACTTGATTGTATTATATTCAGATATGCCAAATATGTTTGTTTATAGCTGTCAAATTGAGGGGTATGGTAAGGTACTTTTTATAATTTTTAAACTTTTTTATTTCTTTTTTTTTTTTTGTGGTACCGGGGATTGAACACAGGGGCATTCTACCTCCGAGCTACACCCCCGGCCCTATTTTTTATCCTTTATTTTGAAACCGGGTCTCACGAAGTTGCGGAGGGCCTCACTAAG